>VDMD01000259.1:0-20506 GCA_007026445.1 Schizophyllum amplum | reverse complement strand
ATGTACTCATATGTATATGCTAATGCATTATCTACGACGGAATGGATGCTTGGTGAATCGGTTTTGCCTCTGGTTGAAAGGATGTCGAGGGTTCGTCCCTAGTTTTTAAGCGCCGTTCGCGTCCCATAAATCGACAATTATTTCCGATGATGGCAATGTCTGCATATCTCACGAGGGGCATCCGAGGGCGGGGAACGATATGCTGGCGCTGTCGACCCTGACCCTCGGTCAGCGACAAAAACCTCGTCATCAAGACTGTGTGGGTAGTCTCCCAGGCAGATGTTCAGGGAACCCGTATGGACATGCGGCGAAGCCCCCTACTGAAGGCGAAATGTTGTCGGAGGCGACGGGTTCGCAGATATCGCCAGCCCAGTATGCGACGAGTGTGTCGTGCGACCAGTTGGGCGGCCGTGCGACACTGCTGCTTGGGTATCAGACTTGCCGGCATCGACGGACTCCCAGGCAAACCCCATCTGGAGCTACGACGTACGGCTGCCGAAGGGTAAGGCAGGAAGAAGTAGATGAAAATGGGCTCGAGGATGTCGATGAGTACTTGAGTGCGAAGGTAACACGAGTTATGAACATCAATGAGAGATGGAGAACAAAAGTATGGATAGACCAACAGAACTCACCACAGGGGGCCGGCAAAGCTCACGAAGACAGTGCTGGTGTTTTAATCCAAGAGATTGTGCAGGTATAACGATATACAGAGATCCGTCGCCACAGATTAGATATTTACCCGCCTTCCTATACTTTGCCCTGCTTCGACGCCGACATCAACCTGCTCTCTTGCCAAGTTCCCCTCACCCCTTGCGACGCCGCGCGCTCACCCTCTTGCGACGTCGCGCCCGCCCCACTTCGACGCCGCGCCCTACTTCGACGCCGAATTCGCCCTACTTCGGCATTGAAATTCTCGACACCATGATCGCCAACACGATCAGCACCCCCCAACGCCACTTCTCCCACAGCACCGCCCCGCCGCTGAGCCATTTGCGCCTGCTGCTGGGGGATTTGCGCCCGTGCCCGCTGCAGAGCCTGTACCGTTCGCCGGCGCAGGTCTTGCGCCCGGTGCGCCTGCCGCGCTCCTTCTCGCCCATGTTCGGCAGGTCGCGCATTTGCGAGGTAGCGTACTGCAGAATGGTGGTCAGAAATGGGTTCTTGTCGTAGATTGGGTACTGACGCACCTCAGAGAATGCTTCACGGAAGCGGGGCTGCTGGATATTCCACGTGTGGCTCTGGGCGGCAAAGCCGCGCTTGTGGGCGGGTGAGCTGTTGACGGAGCCCGTGGTGATCTCGTCGGAGAGCATGAACGAGAGGAGGCCGGTGAGACTGGGGATGTGGTCAGTGTGGTGCGTAAGATAGGACGAGAGGTGTTGTGGGGAGTCGGTGTAGGGATACAGCAGCGATGTGTGACAACATGAGTCTGCGGGGCGCTGGGGAAGGATTATGGGCATGAGCTAGCTGGCTTGCACGTACATCGTCGCGACGCTCCATGCAGGATTCCACTATTGCATCGTTAGCTTTAGTAGACATGGGTAAGAAGCAGTGGACGCACGCTCCCAGGATCCCAGAGACGGAAGAGCTGCAAATGGCATCCCACGCCGATGTTCTTGCCATATTCGACCGCCACATCCGAACGAGGCAGTCCGCGCATAGCGACGGTCCGAATACGCTGGTAAAGACCGACGGGTCACCCTCCATAGATGGTGACAAGGGTCTGGGCCGTCCGAAGTGGAAGAGGGGTGGTGTTCAGCCGCAGGCGCCCAAGGGGGCGAAGACGCGGGCGTCACGAACGCGGAACAAGGCGGCAGCGCCGTCGGAATACAACGACGGCTCGGAGCGCACCTTGGTGGCGCATGGGCACCCTGTGAAGAAAGCGAAGACGGCCGCTGATACCATAAAACTTCGTTGTGTAGGAGCGTAGCTCTGATACGGGACGCCTCACGCGGATGAAGGTAGACCGCACCGCCTAACAGTCCCGTGCGTCGCTTTTGTTGATGCCCCAAAGTCATCGTAGAGACGCCCATCCGGGATCTGCAACTGAGCTGCCGCCCAACGAATGGCTCCAGCATGCCTTGACGACTGCGCCGCCGCCGCTCGAACATTCGCGTGGCACGTCGGGCCCAAGTTGCGCCGCGCACCCGACGGGAGGGTCGGTGAAAGGTAGTGCGAGCTCCCTCGCAGGATCTCGAAGTTCAATTAGGATGATTTTGCAAGTTTTGCGCGTGAACGAAAGCGAAAAGCTCACATGTTGCGTGCAATGTATAATACTGATAGACGTTTGAGAGAGAAATTTAAGAGCCCGAGCGCAAATGAATGGCGTAGACGATGGTGGTCAACCTGCAAGTCAATCTGTGACGGCGTGACGCGCCGCGCCTTGCCGAGTCGCGACGCGGCGTGCAAATCACGTGTAATCGGCAAATTGCGTCATCGGCCGTGGCTCGTGGGCCGTGGCTCTCGTTCAACTCTCATCTGATTCTCCGTTCATAACCTTGTTCTCCAAGCATCCACTTGGACATACTCCGGGGTCACTGAACCGCCAACTTTACACTCTTAATTCCGTCGGCAATCTCTTCACACAAAAACCAAGGCGTTTGAAGGCAGCCCTGTACCATCTCCGATGAACAAGTCAGCGGTCGGCAAACCACCAGCGACTTCCGCCCGCCCTTACCCTTACTCGAAGCTCCCCGAGCGCTCACACATCTGTGTGCTTGAATTGCACGCGTTTTTGGAGAACGACGCGGCTGCCGACCTCGAGGAAGCTTCTGTTCAAATCTGTGGCATGATCACCACAATGTACCCCAACAGCGTCTTTCCTGCACCTCCTAGTGTCATCGGCGGAGGTCTCGCCAGGATTCCCTTGTACAGCGTGGAAGAGGGCAAGTGGATCGGCTATTCCTCGCCCTCTCTCTATGCCGACTCGGACCGCCAATATCGCGCTTTCGGCAAGTTTCTCAATAAAGTCACTCGCTGCTGCTCGCTTGGCCATCTTACTATGAAATGTCCAATCCCCACTACTCCGCGCCAGTGGATCGTCACTGAGAGCACGCGAACATCTCTGGACGGCCCCTCTGGCCAAGTGACCGGCATCGCGCTTGTTGAAGCAGGCCTGGAAGAGGTGCAGTGGGCGGATGTACTTTGCGATGTGCAGATCGTGACCGGGCCGGAGCTCTTGCCGCTAGCCCTTCGGCGCTTGTCCAGCGGCGCCGCGAACGTTTTTGCAACTCAACAGGACCGACTCTTCCACGTGGGTCTCGCAATAGCAGGCGACGTCATCCAGCTTGCTTGCTATGACCGCGCGGGGCTTGTCACGTCTACCCCATACAATATCCACGACAATCCGGTCATCCTCGTCCGCATCGTGATGGACTCACGCTCCTCGACGAAGTCTATGGCGGGAAAGACCCGACGATTGTCTCTCGCGACGGTCGGCGCTTCGTGACCATCGGTAACTTGGAGTACGAAATCGTCGAGACGCTGTCCATCAACAGGGATATCGGTGGACGAACTACCTGCTGGCGGTGCCGCCTACCGGAAAACGACCAGGACTTCGTTGTCAAAAACGTATGGGCCGACAAGGAGCGACGCACGACGGAGGGCGAGCTCCTCGAAATGGCACGCAGAATCAATGGCGTAGCATCATTGGTCTGCGAGGAATCGGTGCTTCGACCTGACGGGTCGCCTTATGCGACGACGACGTTGCGTGACATATTGAAGCAGTCGTCCGAGCGGTGTGCTCTCCTGAGCCTAATCCCGCAACTTGAACTCCGCCGCCTCGTACTCAAGCCGTATGCTCAATCGCTGAAGCATTTCTCTTCGAAGGAAGAGCTTCTATCTGTTCTGCGCGACTCGATTAAAGGTGAGCCTGACACGCGATCTTTCGGAATGTGTACTAATGGATCTGGTAGCCCATTGGGATCTCTATGATTGGAAGAACGTGTTACATTGCGACATCAGCGACAACAACGTCATGATGCATGACCAGCCGGGGTCGCCGCTACGGCGAGGGCTTCTCATAGACCTCGACTGTGCCATCATTGTCAAGGGAGAGCACAAAGTTGGTCCAATAGGACGCAGAGCGGTACGTACCCGCTGGTAGTTCGAGCTTCCGCGCTGACAAACTTGCCTAGGGTACTCTGCCTTATATGGCGTGCGACATTGTTCAATATTCCGACCGCGTCGCGCATGGCCCGTGGCATGATCTGGAGTCCTTCCTCTACGTCTTGATGATCATATGCGCGACTTACTCCGGTCCCTCTGATACGCCTCGCAAGAATTTCGATCTGCGCGACTCGCCAATGAGCGCTTGGATGACGGGAGACGGCGACCGGAAGGCCCTCATCATGTACGAGTACGAGGACACCCAGTTCCGGACGTTCCTGGACAACGTCTTCGACCCGTACTTCGACGACCTGAAGGATCTCGTATGCGAGCTTCGGACGGTAATCTTGCGCAATTGGGACAGGAAGGTGACGCACCACGACGTGCTCGATGTTCTCGATCGGCATATCCAGCCTCTGCGGTCTGAGCGCGAGCGTGCATCGGATTGGAGCAGGGCGCACGCGAGCTCGCTACTGTCGCCGAGTGCAGCAGGCGCCGAGGAACGACAGAAGCGGGAAAGAGGCACTTTCCCTGCGGCAGACGATGCAGCATCAAGCGCCTCATTCCACGCAAACCACACAAAAAGCGCATCTTCGTTTCACCCTCGCAGCAGCGATGACTCGGAGGGCACCTTTGTCGAGCCGTGCCATACGTCTGAGGAGAAGGGGCGAAGACGAAGGAGTACGCCAATTCATCCGCGAGTAAGCGGAAGGCGAGCATGGAGAGGTCGCCCCGCTTGTCGAAGCGCAAGAAGGTCGACCATGCTGAATGAGCGCATCTATCGCTCTTCAGGCGATCGAGACGCGATCCATGGTGAGCGAGCCTCACATAGCTATTGATTTTGTACTGATTACTCGCAGCTCATGAGTGTCTTTATGAGAACGAAGACGTCCTTCATTGCGATATCAGCGACAACAACATACTGTTACACGAGCCAGCGGGGGTCGCGCCGTCGGGGCATTCTTATTGATCTGGACTGCGCAGCTGCAGTCGAGCTTCAGGAAGGGTTCAAGGTGGGACCGCTAGGCGCAGTGCAGTACGTCGACAATTTCCTATGGTAGCTCAATCTGACTGACAAGTGTATACTTAGGGTACCCTTCCTTTCATGGCTTGCGATATCTTCGATTCCGTGCGGCACACGCGCCGTGGCATGACCTAGAGTCATTCCTTTATGTCCTCATCTTCATCTGCGCGAGCTACGCTGGCCGAACACGCCCGCAAAGCTTCGATCTGCGCGCCTCGGCGCTAGGTCCGTGGCTGACCGGAGATGGCCTCACGAAGTTCGTGATCATGTGCAGTTATAATGACCAGGAGTTCCGCAAGTTCCAGGACGAGGTTTCCACCCGTACTTCGACGATCTGAAGGACTTCGTGGGCGAGCTGCGTACGCTCATTATGCGTACCTGGGACGAGTATCCCACTCACAGCGCTGTGCTCGACGTATTCGATCGACATCTTCGGGCTCGTCAATCTGCGGGCGAGGACGTAACGGCGACGCATCCGAGGACGGACGGGGGTACCTCTTCTGTCGGCCACACGCTCGAGCAGGGGCGAAGAGGAAGCGCGACGAGAACGACCACGTTGTGGCCGACTTTCTCAAGGACGATACGATAGCTATACCGTTCCACGGCGAGCGCGCCGACGGCTCGTCTGATACGAGCGACAACTCCGACCGCACCCTGGTCGAACAGCTCTACTCTAATCAGGCGGCAAAGGAAGACATCCATGTCGAGAGCTTCGTCGTCTGGGAACGCAGTCCCGACACGGGGCGCATGACTCGCCCGTCCAAGCGGCGCAAAATGGCTCATATGGACTAACCGTACTGCTGTGGGCGAGGAGGAAGACGGGCTCGCGCAGTGCGGCGCGCGAATTGTAATCATGCATCCACCGACGTATGCATGCCGAGCCGATACGATCTCCTGTCACCGCTGCCACAGGCGCTCGGAAAGCCGAAGCAGCGCAGATGAGCTCGGACTCGCAGATCACGCCAGCTCGAGAGCACCGCGGCCGGGGAGCGGAGGATTACGGGAGGGGCACTCGCCAGGTAGAGTGGCCCGCCTGTCATTCTCTAGAGTGCAGGCGGTTCGAGAGAGCGTGTGGATTTGATCTGTGTATAATAACTGCATATATGTCTCTCAGCAAAATTCGGTGTGTGCGCCGGTTGTGGCTCCAGCGTCACGAACGCGTCGCGTGACGTTACGCAACGCGACAGATTCTGGATCTGAGTCTTTGTTCCCTCCGCTCATCATGTAACATTTCTGCGTCGGTTCCTGAGGCTCGCCTTGTCGACGCCAGGCATAGGAACACCTACAGACAGCAAGATAACCTCATTAGCAACGCCTTATCGACAGCAACAGACATCGTCCTGAGAGATATCTCACGGCTCCAGCAATACCGCTCGAAGCACCGCGCCTACCCGCGGCATATCCATCGTTATCGAGGGTCACGACCGCTCGGATCAGTTGACGCAGGCGACGGTGTTGACAGAGCAGCTCGCGGGGGAAAGGACGTGAAAGTCGAGCTGATGAAGTTTCCTGGTGAGTTTTGGCTGATACCCGTGCGTGTGTGGCTGGCGAGGTCTCGACGAGGCTTTTACTTGCGCTGACGGGTATCTGGTCTCGCTGGGTCGCGGTGGCGCGGACAGGCAATGAGGTTAGGCTGGGCTGGACGAGACAGACAAACGGGCTGTTTGGGCTGGAGATGGCGGCACGTCTCGTCGCCCTCTCCTCGTTCGATCCACTCCCCTCACTCTCCCTGTCTCGCCAAGCATATCGGCGGCCTGTTTCTTCACAATTTGCTCATCCCCTTTTACGTTGTCCAGTACGTCCACGCGCTTTCCCCTCATCCTTCTCGCGCGGGCGCATCTACTCTACCCGCGCCTTCTTCCTCTCTTACCATCGTGCCTGCTTAGCATCCCTCGCTCTGCTTCCATCCCTCCCTCCGCCCAGTCGCATGACACCGCCCAGAACCTAACCGCTCCCCACAGACCGCACCACCTCTATCGCGAAGATGATCGGTGCATACCTGCGCTCCGGCATCGAGCTCGGCAACCACGTTCTGCACCTACCGCACCGGACGAAGTAAGAGGAGTTAACGTGAGTGATTGTCCACTTTGTGAGGGCATTGCAGAGCGACCATCGAAGGGCGGGAAGCCGAATATGGCCTGCATCTTTCTGTCGCGTCTTCGCCTCGTACCTCTCATCATCCTCACGGTCCCCCGCAACCCTCCCCTTTCATAACTGCTGTTCACTTGTATCCAGACCTCTCTTCCGGCATGCTTTCACCACTTTGCTCGATCGTTCTGATGACCCCTTCGTCACGCCTCATCTCATCTCCCCTGCTCATGCCCTTCATCTACTCAATATTCCTCGCATGCTCATGCTCCCGGATGCAGGCGCTGTCGGCGATCGTACCATGGACGCTAAAGGGCTTGCGCGGTGGAGGTAGGATTGACGCCAGTGTCGACATTGCGCGGACAGCACGAAGAGCAACTGCGACGACATACATTCCCAATGGCGCCAGGCTCAGATCCACGTGCAATAAGATCAACCTCCTGCACCAGCGTTGTTTATCGACGTGACGCGCTCAACGAGGGGAAGAGGCCGTCCACGTCGTCAGGCTCACATGACAGTGTTTATGCTGCTACCTCCATCATGGTCCTCAGACGACAGTATAGCGCGCCTTTTACATCTCCGTGAAAGCAATGAGGGTATGTACGTCAGCACATCTCTTGCTCACGCGTAGCCTCATTGATTTCTTGGCAGCATGTCTAATCACGATTCTGCTCGCCCGTCAGCCTCATGCGGAGGGACGTGCCGATGGGTGCTTTCCGGATGCATTTTGAGGCCGGCTTAAAGCACATGATAATCACGCAGGTCGTCAGAGATTAGACGCTGGCGCAGAAGTTCAACATCTCTTGCTGAAGCTTGGCGCCACTGATGGTAGGTAGGCGTCGCTAACCTGTGCACGCTCGATGTCGCCTTCACGAGTGCCCTGATTACAGAATGAGCATGTCGACCGGTCAGTTTGCGCTTGCTTAATAGGTAGGTTAGTATGTACAGCTTCATCGTATTTCTAACCATAATGGCATCTACTTTGGGAATACCAGATGGTCCATCTTGCGCGATGACGGGTTGAGCGTGTGAGCCACCAACTTGACGCGCGAGGCACCGACGTGCAACAACTGTACAGTGTACTGTGTTACTGTAGGTAGCGACGACGCCCTGCACGTGACCAATGACAATCCATGGCGTACACGCTCGTGCAGAACGACAGTAACTCGATTCTGAACCCAGTAGAGGCTCGCGAAAATTATTACAGTACATGAAAATGGAAGTGATTTGAACTTGCCCATCGACATACATAAGTGGTATATTCACCGATTCTCTGTTTCCCGCGGCGCCACGTCCCGCCGTCTCCTCATCAATCCTTCTCCTTCCCTCAACGGACGCGCAGTATGGCGCCCGTGTACATGCCTTGCCAGCTCAAGCTGCTTCGCAAGACCCGACAGTGCGTTGACCTCAGCAACGACGATACATGAATCGCGAGTTCCGCCGGCATGGAGTACGTAATGGGACAGTGCTCGTCGATCGTATGGCTCTTCGTTCCTCTTCTCCACCCAGACGCCAGGCCTGGGAACAGAGGACGCCAGGCCTAATCGACATGGTCCACCTTCTGCCGCTTGGGCGAGTGCGTTGTTTGCTCCCCAACAGCTTTACGCTTCGGCGACGGCGAGCTCCGAGCAATTACAGGGCACGTCTCCTTCGTCGCCTGGTAAGGGCGGCGCGGTTCGACAAGAGTGACCTCTGAGTCATCGCTGGCGTGCGACGACGATGAAGACACTTTCTCGCGCGGCGTAGGCGGTGGCGGCATGACGGTCCCGTCGTCCTGTGAAAGATCGGCCGCAGATCGCTCGGGCGCGTCTTGTTCCTCGCTGTCGTCCTCCTTGCCAGAGGGGCAGGAAGCGGCACATTGGCTAGCGGACGGGGCCGGGTGTTCGTCGGATGATTGTCTTCGTCGGATATGGCGGTCGAAGATATCAAGGAAGACGCGATGAGTTGCAAATTTAGTGCGGGCGATGGCTGTTCGCAAGTCAAGCACTAGCTCCTTGAGGTCATCGAAGTACGGGTGGAAGTTCTGATCCAGGAACTCGCGGAATTCATCGTCGTCGTATTGGTACATGACTATCGTCTTGTGGTCCACATTGCCATCGAGCCAGCGTCCTATCTTCAGTGAGCGCACGTCGACGTCGGTCCGTGGAGTGTTGGACGGTCCGGCGTAGCTCGCGCAGACGAACATGAGCACGTAGAGAATGGACTCCAAGTCGTGCCACAGCGAATGCGCAACGGTGTCTGGAGTGAGAAGAATAGCGCAGGCGGTAAAAGGCAACGTCCCCTGAGCGCGCACTCGTCAGCCGTAGTACGATTGTCCATGTCATATTAGACTTACCGCCGTACGGCCCGTGGGTGCTCGCTTATACTCTCCATCTAGCTTGGCTACGACGGCGGAGTCCAAATCGATCAACAGCCCCCGACGGCGCGACGATCCGGGCACTTCGCGTAGTAGGATGTTGTTATCGCTGATATCACAGTGGAGGACGTCTTTCGTGGCGTAAAGCTGCTCGTGCGCTACGAGTCGAGTCAGCGCCATCATCGTAATTTGTAATTCAGCAAACGCACCTTCGACAGCGTCCCGGAGGGCGAGTATGAGCTCGTCCTTAGTAGCGAACTCCTCGAGCGGCTTCCCATACTGGTCGAACACGAGACGGCGAAGCTCCAGATGAGGGGCACTGCCTAGAACATCCGGACAGTCAGGGCTTTGCACTAGGTCGCGCAGCCAGGCTGTCGTCCGATGCTCGTCGTGGGGCCACGGAACTGGCTCCTCGCAAACGAGGTTCGCTATACCGTCGATCGAGGATGCCATTCGGAGGAAGTCGCCCTCGGTAGGGTGTTGCCGTTTATCTGCCCAGATGTTCTTGATAACGTAGTCTTTGTCGCTGTCCGAGCGGCGACAGCGCCAGCATACCGTACCTCGTCCGCATATCTCCTTGACGATGGACAGAGTCTCGACGATCCTGTACTCCAGACCACCGACGGTCACAAAGAACTGGCCGCCGCGCGACGTGATCGAGGTGTCCTTGCCGCAGTACGACGCGTCGAGCATCGTGAGACCCATCAAGACCTTCGTAAAGAGAACGCAGCTGAGATTGACGTCGCGTATACCGGACAGGACGCGTCCCGCTCGATCGAAGTAAGCGACCTGGAAAGAGTCGCCCGCGAGAGCGATGCCGATATGGAAGAAGCGATCTCCTTGCGATGCGAACACGTTGGCAGCACCGCAGGTGAGACGGCGCAAGGCCTCCGGCATTTGCTCGACGCTGGAGACGATTTGTACGTCGCAGAGGATGTCGGCCCATTGCACCGACTTCAGCCCTGCATATACGAGCGCGATGCCGGGCACCTGTGAAGGCTCTCCATTCAGGAGATTCCGAGTACTGCTGGTCACAACCCACTGGCGGGCGAAATCCGGAAGTTGTTTCTTGAGCGCCGCGTACACACGCCAGGAGGATCGAGTGAGCTCGTTGAGGAATGCGACCGTTGCGTCTTCCGGTTGGCTGGAAGGATCTGACGGGGGATAGTCTCGCCATCTCCGTGCTTGCATGTCGAAGAGGTTCTTTTGCATAGCGTTCACCACGGTGTTTGGGCGAGCGGCAAACATGTCCTCGGGGTATAGTTCGTGAAGGAAGCCGACAACTTCAACAGAAGCGCCCTCCGTCTCAGAGATGCAGTATTCATCTACGCTGAGGGTATTTGGAAGAACTTGGATCCCGATACTGGCCAAAGGCGCGCGGGGATAGGGAACGGGAATGCCGGGCTTGCACGTCGATGAGGTGGTTCGGTTCGCTGGATGGGCTGTGCCATTGTTGTGGCTCTTCTCATCTGTAGGTATGTCCTGAGCGCAGTTCACGGACTGCATGGCTCTCTACAATTGGCATAAGTAATGGGGATACCCCGATACCTTCGTGTTACTGACGTACCTTCGAGGATGGATTTGCTGTAGCAGTTGCGCAGATATGGGCAAGATTGTAATGAGGTTCCGATACACAAGTCGAAAGGTACGGATGCCGGCAAGAGCGTTCCGTGGATTAGACGAATATGAGTGGCGAGGATGATGGTGGTCGAGTTCGAAGCCGTGATTGTGACTGCTGTGACAACAAGCAGGTACAAATACCACGTTCTCACGCGCCCGCCAGTATGCACGTGACCGTCTCGTGCCTTCAAACAGCACACGTGACGGGCCAAGGATAATGAACGCCAAATTCGAATGTTGATCGTCTTTCACCTTGACTTCCACCGTCATCCCAAAGACCGACTGCCACTGCATTTTCTCCGTCGCATCTGGAATTTTGGAACATTGTGGTGCGTGGCCTTAAGGCAGATCAGATATACTTGCTGAACCATGTTAGGATCGTTTAGCAGCCTCGCCACTCAAAGCTGCCGCGATGATATTTGTACCTCGACCAGTTGAAGTCTCTCCGCTGAAGACCAAGCTCTCATCCTATCCTAAGGCCGTCATTGCATCCATGCAAGCGGCGCACGATTCACTCAAGACACATCCCATCGGATATCATGAACACGCAGACAAGCTCATTGCCGACGAGCTGAAGGATGCCATTGAGCTGAATGTCAAGGGCCTCAACGAGCTCCTGTTTCCTGACAGTGCTTTCCCGGAGTCCATGCCCATAGACAAGCTCTTCGACTGCATGAACGAGATGTCGCCAATGCCGCTGTACGATCCAAAAAAACAGGAGTGGCTGGACGCGCCCCAGTTCTCCGTTGCACATCAAGAGCTTCCGATTGCATTGTTCCTCGATGGTCTGGGTAAACTTGGTCGCGACGTCTTCGAGTCTCACGGTATAGCAATCCCAGCCGAGCGGCGCTGGTCTGCGAATTTCCGCGACACGATCTTTCCTGCGGGTATTCTGCATCGAAAGCCGGACATTGTAAATGTCGTCTGGGGCGAGGATAAATCATGGAACACATTGGGTGCTGATCTCCAGCACAAGTCGAATATCTCCAGTGCGGATGTCGCGACAACACAGCTTCACGACGGAGGCATGAACAGTCTGACTTCTCAAGATGACCGTGACTATCACGTCGGGATCGCCATAACCGGACAGAAGATGTTTACCACGTACTACGACCGCTCTGGATGCCTACAATCGGAGGCCATCGACATTCATGCAGAACCACTGCTCTTCCTTCGTGTGGTACTCGGACTCACTCTACTGGACAAGCGTTATCTGGGATACGACCCAACCATTCGGGTCGACGAGCACGGCTCGCGCTTCGTCACCGTCGAGAACAAGGAGTACAAAATCCTGGAAAGACTCGACAAACAACCGGGAATTACGGGTCTAGGCACCGTTTGCTGGCTCTGCTGGCCCACTTCGGCTGATCCAGGTGTCCGGGTCGTGATCAAGAGCTCATGGATCGATCGAAGCCGAAAGCACACCGAAGATGTGTACCTCCAGCACGCGCAAGACAACGAAATATCTGGCGTGCCCAAACTTGTTGCCTACGAGGTCCTCAAGCTTGACGAGAAACCCATCTCTACCGAGAATCTTCGTGAACGACTTCCTGGCGCTAAGGAGCTCAGTCCGTACGAAGTTCGAGACCACGCCCGTCTCGTCGAAGAGGGCCATGGCGTCCCGCTGCATTGCTTCGCCTCCAAGTCAGAACTGCTCTTCGCCATACGAGACGCCGTCGCAAGTAAGTTGAAATTTCACATACTCCGGTCACTGTCTGTCAGCTGATATATGCACTTCCAGCCCACCAAGATCTTCATGACAACGCGAAGATACTCCACACAGACATCAGCGACAAGAATATAGTGCTGAACAGCGCATATCCCTCTGGCTCCCGCAAGGGCTTGCTCATTGATTTCAACTATGCGCAATTCATTCGTGACCCACACGATGAAACGCAGGTGTCAGCTAAGGGCCATCGAAGTGTGCGTCTTGATTATATTCCTGTTGAAAAAGATATTAATTATCTCCACTCAAGTGTCCGACGTTCTTCGTTGCGTGCGATCTCCTCAACTTCGGCGGAATCTACAAGCCCGCGTACTACTACGACCTCGAGTCGTTCCTCTATATACTCATCAATATTGGAGCGTGTTACGCCGGTCCTAACGGTACCCTCCGCGAGGGCTTCTCGCTCCTGGAGTCGGAGCTGGGCCTATGGATGCACGACAACAAGCGAATTGCTGGCAGCGTCAAGCAAGTTATGATGAGTCTCAGGTCGCAGGACGACCCTTTCCGCCGTTTCCTCGAGGACACTTTCCACCCATATTTCGAAGACATCAAGCCCTGCGTACTCGAGCTTCGGAAACTCGTCATGCGGCAGGATACGCGATGCACGTATAAGGAGTTTATCGAGATTCTGACACGGCACGCCGACGCTCTTCGTCTCACGGAGTCCACAGCACCGCCCGCTCCTGCTCAGGTTCCCGTCCCCGCTGACTTCCACTCGGGACAAGTCGCTCAAGTAACGGCCGTCCCTACTCAGCCACCGACCGAGGTGCCCGAAGGCGTCTTGGACGAAACAAGCGCTGCATCACTTCTCGAGGATGACAATGACAGTGCCACCGGTGCCACTTCCGGTACGATTCCAAGACTTTTGTCAATCCTCAAGTTCGTACTGACCATGCAGCATTGGCAGGCACGCATAGGGAATCTGCCACCCCTGTAATGGGTCCGCCTCCCACTACGGACACATCCCACCAGCCCACGCCTTCCACAGCGAGCGCACCAGCTCAGATGGCACCGGCCCAAGACAAGCGCATAACACGGCTTTCTGTCAAGCGGCCCGCCGCTGCGTCTGCTCGGCCTTTGGGGCATCTGGGGTCGCATTTCCGCGGTCTCTCAAGCATGCATTGGAGAGTGATCCAGAGCCTGATTACACGGAGAACAAGTGCTACTGCGGCGAGGTTGCGGAAGAGAACAACACCGTTCGATGCAGGGGCCGCGACTGCACGACACGATACGTACGTGCTTCACCATGCCTTAGCAAGCGGTGATAGCTGACATGCCTCCTACTCAGTTTCACCTCGCATGCGTCACGAAAGAGATCCCAGACCTGCAGGACATCACCGCGTGGTACTGTGCTCATTGCAAGAAGGCGCCGAAAAGGCGGAGGGTCAACTCGGTTAGGAAGGCTCCGGAAACCAAATAGGTCCTATTCGCGGACCGCAGCTTGGTAAGTGACAGGACATCAACAATTCCCAGAAGGACGCGCATACTATGGACGCTACCGTGTTACCACTACGACATTATTGTACTTACCTGTGACTGACTGGCGGGTTCGTGCGCAGCCATCACTTAGTAGGTTCTGTAGCGGTGCCATCACTCTGTGATCTCATATTTAATCGCATCATAAGCACTTCTGCCTGATCTAAGCCTCGTCTGAATTCTCTGGTCACTAACGCGACCAGCCGCTGTGGGCGGCAGTTGAGCTTGAGTCTTCACGCGGCCGTGCGACGTCTCTCGCGGCAGGCCGAGGCTCCTCCGGCGTCTCGACTTGAACATCATAGGGGGGGGGGGGGGAGTTCTTTCTCGACTTAACGCTCTCATGAGACAGCTAGTCGTCAGAAATCAGTGCGATGCGCGGGCAAAGTATCATTATATGGAGAGCCGGCGCTCGCGATATGGCGTGAATATAGTATGTATTCCTGCCTGAAGGTATCTACAGTACCGTCGCCCGTCAGCCTGCTTCTCGTCCCCTACTCCGCACAGGTTGTTCGTCATCCCACTTCTCCTTGGCCTACCTTTGCCTTCCCTCACAAACCGATCCGGGTTCGCGGCCTCGCCGTCGGAATTGTCGGCTCACGGCCCTGGCTAAGTCTTCCGCGGCACACCGCACCCGGGTGAAGGTGAAGGTGAACGCGCCTGCAGCCTGGTGGTAGCGGAGCAACGGAAGGTGTCGTCGCCCAGAACGAAGTCGGGCATAACCGATATATGTGCCTCAGCACCGGCAGAGCTGCGCGGACGGTCAGTGTCAACCCGAACGTCCCGTGCTATGCCTTAAACTTACCTCTGGTTGCTGTCGTCCGTTTCCCAAGCCCATCGCGCCATACGTCGCCCCTCGCATCTGACAATCTACGACTTCGCTTGCGACGTGCTTCGCACCTCACTCTGCACCTCGTCCTGTCCGCACTCCGCAGTGGAGTATGCGGCGCGTCGAGAAGGAAATCATAGTGTCCGGTTAGTGTAGCGAAGGAGGCAGTCATAGCGACCATCCCCGTGTCCGCGACACCGGTCAGTGCATACATTTAACCAAAAGATGAATGACTCGCTCACTCCAATTTGCGAGAGGAAGTACTCGGAGCAAGAGGCGGCAAATGGCAGCGCCCGTGAGAACAGCACAAAGGGTGAAAGAGAACGGCATCTCGGCCATGTCTGCAGTACTGCTCAGCTCATTGTATGGGACAGGGGGAACGAACACGACGACGACCGGGACGCTGAGGTCGTCGCGCGTCAAGACACGCACCCTCATAATGCCGTATCACGATCGACGCCGTCTTTGGCACCGAGCGCTGCTAAGCATGAACTTCGTCATTACCCGTCAGGCTCTCCGCGGCAGCAGAGGATTGGTAGCGCCGGGCGATGCGCAGTCGGGTGGCGCCCCCGTCTCGCGATCGAGTATCTCCCTCGCCTCCAGCGCATCCTTTGAGCCTGCCATGCGACCAAGGAGCACTGCCGCATCGCGACCGGTAAAACCCTCTCGTCGCGCCATCGAGCGCCGCCGTGTGTCACGTCCCTGGCTTCATACAGTCCAACCGTGCGCGCATCCCACGTCGCCTCTGACGAGCGGCGATGGACGATTGACCATGCTCGAGACGCGTGAGGAGCTACGCCAGGCGAGCAAGCATCATCCGCGTCAGACGTGCAGCATGGCTGTCAGGAAGAGCTGCCCGGGCGCGCTCGACCCAAGCGTTGTCGTTCTGATGGGACCAAGGTAGTCGCGGGCGAGCGCGAGACCTGCCTTCTCCCGACATCTGGCGCGCATGTTCGGATGGCGCTCGTATTCGAAGGCCGGTGTGCACAGAGTATTCCACACGGTGCTGTACTTCTCGGGTGCACCAGTGAACAGCTTGCTGTGTATGAGGGCGTGACGGAAGCCGTGTGCATGAAAGATGCGCGCGTGCGTGAAGGACGGCTAGTGCTTGTTATGCAAGCTGTGTCGCGGAAGAGGGTTGGAAGCCGCTATACGCGCGACGATGTCGAAGGGAGGCGGTGGGTCTTCAGTGCGGCCGACAGCACGACCACATGCAGTGCCGTGAATGACTCGACGACGACCAACATTTCGCGTTGGGGGAGGTGGATGGGAGCGAAAAAGCTTGCGCGGGAGGCTGACATCCGAGGGGTCTCGACGATCTCATACGCCAAGCCTCCCACGAGCACACAGCGCCGACCGTCGCGAGAGGTTACGGAGTCTTGCCACCGTAGGTCTTGTTAGGCAGCATTAGTCCCGTCATGATCACTATGCGGGCATATATCACTAGAATATTCTGCGCGGCTGAGAGAACGCGACCCGCGCGATCGTAGCACGCGAGCTGGACACTGTCGCCGGCGAAAGCGATACCCATATGGAAAAGCCGGTCTTCCTGGGTCGCGAAGACGTTGGCAGCACCACTGGAGAGTCTCTGAAGGGCTTGCGGCATGAGCTCCAGTGCAGGCACGACCTGGACGTTGCAGAGTAGGTCTGACCACCGTGGCGCGTCCAAGCCCGTATCTACGAGTACGATTCCGGCTGATGGTACGCTCTCGCGGTCAGGGAGGTTCGCTGGCCGTTGTTGACTGTCCACTGGCGAGGATTTTTGGGTACGGAGTGCTTCAGGCCACCATATCCGAGCCGGCAGCAGCGAGCGATTTCGAGAGCCAGCGAGCGTGCTTGAGACTCGCCATCAGAGGTAGAAAGGGGCGAGCAGTACTTGATCCACTTCTTGTCATTGATGATATAGAGTATATCGTCGAGAGCGCCGACGACGACAGGAGGTGGCATGGGAAACGCGGTGTCCGGGAAAAAGCACGCTGACAATGCCACAGATTTCGACAGAGGCTTCCTCGATCGCAGCAATCAAATCCTTGTCAATGATTACATTCGACTTGATGGGACGAGCTACTGACTGATCGAGATACTTTGAGAAAGGAGTTGGCATCTGGTGCGTTTTGAAAGATGTGGCGTTCCGCCGCCTCCGGGTGCGCAAGCAAAAGCAATCGTCGAGTAAGCAAAGATAGCAGGCAGATGTCGGACAACTGTGTAAACGTAAGCCACGATGATCAGAGCTCTGAAGCAATGTAGGTTTGCGATGGTGGTGGTTCAGGTCAAGGCGGCGTGTTTGTGGCATGTGCAACGTGATTCGAACTTCCACGTGCTTACTCTTTCCCCCGTTAGGACAGCCGCGATCGGCCGAATTGATCCCGAATCCCCGTCGTCGTTTTGCCTCCGCTCAGCTACTTATCCTCACATGCCACTCTCGACTCGCAATGGTTAGAGCGCTGCTGCGACGCTCCTCTTTCTTTCCGCATCCTCACCCACTACCTCCGTCGCCATACCTTTACCTGGGCTTTGAAATCCTTTGAGCGCTTCCTAGCCACGCGGCCGGACGTCTGCACACCAAATCAGACCCGCGAAACTGGCAGTTATCCTGGTACTCGGGACGGTTGCTTAACGAAGGCGACATCAGCGATACTAGACCGTGCTTCTCTATCCTCACAAGAACGGCGTGAAAAAGATTACCGCCGAGTTGGGTCCATCGAAGGTGCGCATTGTGCAACTCAAATACGGCGCCCGCTCACGCGTTGCATCGTCCCCCAGTGCCCTGTGCCTACATTTAGGCTCTGCTTGACCTCTTTATACTCCGACTTGGCGCGCAAGCAACGCAGCTGGAGGGACGTCGCCGACGTGCGCATCGCTGGCGATCGAGTGCATCCGGAAGACGCGGTCAAACCCCTTCACTCTCCTTTCTTTCTCTCCAGCGCCGCGGAAGATTTTCAACCAATCAGGACGGTGGCCCCCAGACGCTGCTACTTCGACGGACACGAACCACCTTGACATCCTTTGACGACATTGACCACGGTCGACCTCTCAGCGACTCGCTCCAAGATTATTCGCGATGCTGGCCCGGACACGCAGACCTATTGCCTGTACTAGCAACTCAAGGCCGGCTAGGAATCAACCCATGACAAGGTTTGCGTCTCGAAAGGGTGGACTCCATCGTGGTTGACGCAGGTACGTATTCAACATGTCTTCACACTCGATGCTTACGCGCCGCGTCCTTATCAGTCCCTTCAAGCATGTCTGTACGCGATTCTGCTCGCCCTCTCTACCCTGCGGAGGACGTGGATGGCCCTCGGGCGCCCTTCGGAGTTAGCACGCTTACGGGACATGGTCTGTCGCAGTGTCGCGGCTTAGTATTCATACGGGAAGCTCGAAGGCGCAGATACTCAGACGATGTCGAACGCTTGATTGGCATCTTCCGGAGGCGCTCTCTGCGATGGCCGACCAGTCAGATTGCGCTCGCTTCATAGGTAGGTGAGTCGATACGTCTTAGTCGATGCGATCTTCTATGCATGAATAATAATGCCATCGTTCAAACATCAGATGTGGATCGTTCTTGGGCCATTGGCGCGTTAACCTAGCGGCATGATCTTCATATGAAGCTCATGACCCGCGTTTCTCTTGACTGCGCCAAGCAATCTCGCCTTGATCTCGTCGGGGGCGGGCGATGCGATCTCGATACACCATCCTCGTTCTCATCTCCGACGAGCGCCTTCACGTCTATTTTGGATGAGCACCTTTGGATGCATCCCAAGGTGTACCTCTGAGTCGGTACGCGACCTCTTGATGCACGCATTCCCTACGCGCTCGGTGAGGCTTCACGTGGTCGAGTCGGGCTGCGATCCATCCACCCACGATAGACATGCTCGACGAGCTTAAGACGGACACGCTCGATAGGATCGCGACGGAGACGGCGAGCCCGCAACCTGCATACATGTTGGATCGTCGTCGGACCGGAGAGCGATCGTGGTCTTGCCACAACCTCCGCTTCCGCTATGTCCCGGCCTTGTCTACATTTCTCCGACATCCACTCCCTCTTTACGTCCGTGACTCATCTCGTCTCGTCCTTCCCCCTTCCCCGCCTTCTTGCCCCCCTTCGTTGGCTCACCTTCTCCTCTTTCTCCGAGTCGTTTCAAGTATTGGTGCGAGAATCATGACGGGCGTCAAAGCACCATACGCATTCTAGATAGATATTACATACTATGAAACAACGAAAGGAAAGTGCACTTTAGTATGTCAATGCAATATGCAAGGAGTGGTGACAAAGGAGCCCGCCTTCGCCGTAGTTGAGTGGCAATATAATACAGTAATGAACAGTGGCGTGTGATAGTCATGAGATGAGAAAGTTCAAAGGGTTGTGTAGCGGTCGCCTTGCGCCGCGTATGGTGTATGAGGGGACTACTTAATCCGAGTCGGTCGTCGCCTTGCTCTTCTTGAGAGGTCGGAGCGGCCTGCAGTCCTCGCAGATCCACTGGTCCTCGGGCACATTGAGGTCGTCCTTGACACATGCCAGGTGATACTGAAGGCGGAGGGTCTTTATGAGCGGCGTAGGGATATCGCAGGAGACAGGATACGTACGAAGACAGAGCACTGCCCCTTGCACTTGATGGAGTCTGATCCCAGTGGTGGCGCGACCTTACCGCAGTCACAGGGGCTCTGATGTTCGCGTTGCTGTGGCGCTGCACGCTTTGTTGACCCTCGGGTGGTTGCGCGACTGGACAACTCGCCCGACGATGTACGTGTCCTTGGGAAGTTTTGCAGTTCTGCGCGATATTTACTTGGTCATGGCTCTGACATGGATCTGCGTAGCAGAGAACTCACCCGATGAAGTTGCGATGTCGCGACCGTCTGAGGGCGACTCGGAGCGAGATGTCTGCACAGACAGTTCTTCCTCGTCTTCAGAGGCTTCCGCGCCGTCAATGAGCAGTAAGCCGGCAAACGTTTCCGAGTTCGAGACAGGTCGAGACTCCGAGACAGGTCGGGGGTAGACGCAGGCTCCGCGAGTAGCAAGACGTTGATGTGTTTGTCCAAGACCTCGACGACCTGCCGGTGTGTGGGACGAGGCTGCTTGCACATGATGACGCTGCGCAGTTCGCACACACATTCCTTGAGGTCCTCGAAATACGGGTCGAAGTGGTCCTCGAGGAAGTTCCCAAACAAGTCGGGTTCACCAGGCACTTTCAGTCCCATTATGGCTTGCTTCAGTGCACCGACGGTCTCCTGGTCTCTAGAAAGCCATTTGCCCATGGACGAAGCCATGAAGTCAAACTTTGTCCGTGCTCG
>VDMD01000258.1:0-20857 GCA_007026445.1 Schizophyllum amplum | reverse complement strand
TCTGAGTGGCCAGGGTAAACATGTAGAAGAACGGATGGGGTGAAGCGACAAAGCGGAGGGTGAGATATGATAATTTTCGAAAAAGCGCCGACCTTACCGTAGCTGTAGGCAAAAAGTGAGTGATCCAGGGGGTATATCGAATATTCCTGGCGGTTTATTAGCACGCATTTGATGATCTAGTACTCACTTACAAGCAGCGAGACCGCTAGATCAACCCGCGTTGGGGATCATCCTGATGCTGTAACACAGACGATTAGTGCGAGACGGGCTGCGAATCGCACTCCCGCCGATGGTCCGTCATAGATCCCCGCCTTGACGAGGCAGATGTCCCGGCGACGCGGCCCGCTGCGTCAACTCTGCGAGCTGCATTAGCAAGAACACAGACGTGTAAACAGCAAACTCACAAGAATTACGACAAATAAAGTGCGCGGCGGCGCTGCGCGCCGCCCGCCGCGCCCCAGACTCGTTCCCTCACCTCCCAAAGCAGTCGCGTAGGTCCCCGAGAATTCCCGCGCGACTATTTTGACGTCTGGCTTCATTTTGCATTGATTTTGTCGGGCAGACCCTCGCCAGAAACGCCCCCGCTTGGACCGGCATATGGGGGTATCGGGGTGCCGGGACAACGGCCAGAGCCAGTCGCCAAGGAGACGGAGGGCGAAGAGGTCGGCGGCGGGGGGTGGACGAGGTTGTGGGTGCATGTGTACGACATGATCCACTACCATAGAGTCAGTACGTGCCTTACAGTCTTGAGGATACTCACCTCTATGGAAACGACGACGTCAGCGTCATTTTCGAGCTGGCTGGCGGCCAACGCGGGCGCGCACGTCACTCGCAAGTTGAACTTCGGAGGTCACGACCTGAGCACGTGACTCAGTGTTGAACTTGAGGGAGTTCGCGAAGAGCCGTGAGTCACTGCCCAGCACACCAGCGTCAGTCATGCTACGCCCACAAGAGCAAACACATGCACTCACGGGCGTGCACGGCCCCAGACCTGCACGGAAGTTGTGGGTGCATGTGTATACGACGTGGCGCAGATGAGGGGGGATTCGTTGTTGGTGGCTTGCGCAGCGCCGCGTGTCGTGATCGTCTACGCGAAGGCGTCAGTCCGCTTCAACGCGCAAAGGCGCAGGCACGCACCGCAGTGAGCAAGGCACGATGACGACGACATTCGTCGCCGGTCACAGCACTAGAGGCGCATCTGCAAGATTATAAGCACGCTGTGCGTAGCAGAGAGGTCGCGGCAACGCGCCTGTGCACCAGCGCATTGAGTACAACGCCCGAGGCGTCGAGAACGCGCGAGACCCTGACCTTCGCCGTCCATCACGCCGAGAGAGACGTCCTCCGAGACGATCCGCGACGCCCGCCGCGGTTGTAACGAGGACGAGGCAAGCGGGTTGCGCTCGTCGAGAACAACGTCGGCGGACATCTCCGGCGGTCTCTCGTCCTGTCCGAGGAGTGGCGTGAGGGACAAGGTCGCCGTCGACCGAGGAGCTGAGGTCGTCGCCGGCGGCATCGACGGCAGTTGAAGACGCTCGACGTCGGCCAGCGCGCCAGCCGAGGCGGACGGGCGCGGCAGGCGGATAGACGTCATGGTAAGAAGCAAGCTGCGTGAGGTCAGTTTCATATCAATCAAGTCAATATAAAAACTTACTGGCACGCGCCCTGAGCGGTAATCGAGCTTGTGTCCTGGAGTAACAACGATTAGTATCGAGTTCATTTAAAGATGAATGAAAGACCGACTGAGTGACACAGAGAACGAAGCGTTGACTGACCGCGTGTCGCGAGTGACAGGGAGGATAGCTGGATGTTTGCAAAGTTGATGTGCGGTTGGATAAAGCGAGCTGGAGCGAAGTGATCAGTAAACGAGGACTGGATACTAGGAGAAACTTACCAATAGTCGAGACAAACGTTGACGAGCTGCGTGTCGGGAGTGACAGGATAAAGCGAGCGGACCTGGAGAGAGATGATCAGTAGACAAAGACAGGATAATAGGAGAGGCTAAACAAATATCGAGACGGACGTTGAGGAACTGCGTGTTAGGAGTGACGATGGATTGCATCACGATAAAGCGGACCTGGAGCGAAATGATTACCAGGCTGTAGGACGGCCTGAGCAGAAAACTCACCAAGTAATCGAGCCCATGATAGCCCGGCGACGTCTAGGTATGACAGGTAAGAAGACGAAGGATTAGATGAGTATAAGAGAGTGGGGAAGGTGATGTCGAAAACCAGAGGAACTGACTGGTCTTTATACCTGCCCGACGGCTATTTCTGCCGCGGGCAACCAATTCAGTTCCGCAGTGTTCCATCAAGCTACGCCGGGTACCACGCGGCGAGTTTGAGGCCGAGATCTGGACCCCGGAAAGCGGAAGATTCGGTGAGGGCGCCAAAGGCGCTGGTTTCTCGCCGACGCTCCCCTGCATCACACGTCAACCCGGTAGCAACGCAATCAAGTGGGAACATACCGACTCGGGCATGAGCGGCCGCGCGAGAAGTTGCCGCCGGATGGGCGGAAGTTCTGCGAGCCCGCCAGTCGACGCGCCACAGCGCGTCCAAGTCGTTTTGCATGGTCCTTGTCGTGCGCCGCGTCGAGCAGAGCACGACAGAGTAGTAGCGCAGTGTGCCTTGAGTGACTCGTAACGCGTGACGAAGCGACGAGGACACGACAAGGCGCCAGCAAAGTCGGTGTTGTTGTTGAACTTGAGAGATCAGTGAGATCCCCTTTTGGAAGCCTTTGGCTGCTCGAAGAGCAGCGCGCCGCCGGCGCGCGTCGCCCACCTCGTCGACCGCATCCTTCACCGAGAGCTCAACACAAAATATATTCTCGTCATGGAGTACACGTATAGCCGGGTGTCTGGGCTGTATGGGTGCAGAACGCGCCCTGTGAGCGAGGAGGAATCGTGCAGAGCGACGGCGAGCGCACCGTCGCCCTCGTCGTCTCGCATCACGTTTCCATCATTTTGATGGGATATGTCAGCGACCAGGACCCTGTATCTGAGAGCGAAAACTCACTGGATTCCGATGGAAGATGCGGAGAGGCGGAACACCCGCGTAAAGGAATCGTGCTACCGCGACCGCGCGCGGTGTCCGGCGGCCAGCGTGTCATCATACGTATGTTCGGACGGACCTCGGGAAGCAACAGCGTGAATGCGGTGTCGTCAGCTGGAAGTCTGGGCGCGCGGTGAGGCAGCAGGGGATGAGGAGAGGGTGTGGCATACCGTGTCAAGGAAGGTGCGGAGCCGCGGGTTGAGGCCTGAAGCGTCGAGATGCATGTTGGTAGACTAGAATGAGTCATCGAGAACGTCAGCCTCAGCTCAAACGACTACGCTACGGGCTCACCAAAAACGACGCCACATAACAAAAACGCCCTTGTTCGCGACACAACGCAACGTTGGAGGCAAAGATCGCGCATCGGACAGCGGAAGCCGGTTTCTAAACACTAAGTGAACAAGTTTTGAGCCGGGAATATTTTGGCTTTGGGTGACAACTTACGGACACGAAGTGGTCGAGTTCTACATGCAAAACTCTTCCATCTTCTGGAACGATAAGGTGGGACCGTAATCCCGCCCATCGGTACTTGCTGTGCGTGTTCTGGTGGTGTAGGACGCTCACCTCGGCTGTGTCTGGCCCATCCCCGGTGCCAGACCGAAGCCGGGCGTCTTAGATGCGCGAGCGAGGTGCGCGCCACCCGAAACTCATTCGCGTATTGCGAGCGATC
This sequence comes from Schizophyllum amplum, assembly GCA_007026445.1. Classification (NCBI taxonomy): domain Eukaryota; kingdom Fungi; phylum Basidiomycota; class Agaricomycetes; order Agaricales; family Schizophyllaceae; genus Schizophyllum; species Schizophyllum amplum. The sequence continues at coordinate 17,140 of VDMD01000258.1, read as the reverse complement.
CACTCACGCTTCGCGCGTCCGCTCCTCTGCGATGAATGTATCAAGGTGCAAGCAAGATGCCGGTATCGCCATCATAGCAGGAGACAAGAACGATGGGCGGGAAGCGAAGTTGGGGGCGCGAGATTGACAGCAGTCGGCGGATGCGGACCGAACCCCCGCGCGCGTCCCATTCCGAATTTTGAACAAGTCCCCGCTTGCTCTGTCCCATCGTCGTCCTCGCGGTGAACTCGCGCACCTCCCCGCCGCCGAGGTACTTGCTTCATGCAAGCTCATAAATTGTATCAGATGTACTTCTACCCGTCTAGCTCTACAAAGTGCGGCGCTTATTCAGAGACCGCCGCGTCGCGCGGTTTCTCGACGGCCCAGCCTCGCCCGCCCGCCGTCGCGGCACCGTTCAGAGTACTCATCGCACCGGGAATTCACGGTGCCGCCGACGGCCTTGTGAGCGCGACTGGGGTGTTGAGAATAAACACCCGCACGAGACGCCGGAGGCCCAAATGCAGAGATTCCACGCTCAGGGCAGACTCAGGGTATGCCGTATGATCGGTCGCCTTGGTGAGTTTGGTCTTGTTTTGCGCCGTACCCCGCGAGTTCCGTGAGCGCTCGCATGTCCGGACGGCGTGTTTTTACTTATATGCTCATCGTCATTTAGCTTCTCCCTCTTCGCTCGGTCGTGACCAGCGTCATGTTTACCTCGTTGACCTTGCAACTAGCGCCCTTTGCCTCGCACTCAAGCTCCCATACCACCATGCAATGCGACTCCCGCAACATCTCCGACACTCGACAACTCGCCCCTAGAACACGTCCACGCTCGCCCCCTTGGACGGCCGGTCGACCGTCCAAATGATCGCAACGAGCGCAGTCAGAATAGCCACAAACGGCTGCGGCGACGAGCGACGGAGCTCAGCAGGCGGCGCTACGCGCCGCCCTGTCGTCAAGTGAGCTCAAAATGCTACACTGCCTGATACCTAGCACTAACCCCGTCGTAGAGCGCCCCGCGAGACCTCACCATGGGCCTCCCCCCCGAACCTCGCCACCCTCCGCGCGCGCTGTCGTCATGGCCACGGGACGCCCCCGCTCGCCTTTCACCCCATCGGCCGGTCCAAGCGGGGAGGATTTCGACGGCGTTCCTAGCACTAAAATAAATGCAAAATGAACGCGAATTTTCCCCCAGACTCGCGCGGGGTTCTCGAGGATGTTTTCGACTTGGGGGGAGGATTAGGAGCGCGGCGGGCGGCGCGCAGCGCCGCCGCGCACTTGTTGAGGTGCGTTGGTCAATTTATCTTGTATTTACATGCTAAAACCACCTCAGGGTTCTCGTCAACTCCCGACAACCCCTTTCCCCGGTCCAAGCGGACGTCGTTCTGGCAACGATTCAGACGTCAAAATCGATGCAAAATGAGGTCGTTTTCCAAGAAATTCGCGCGGGAAGTTTAGCGGATTTCTGCGGTTTTGGGAGAGCGGCGGGCGGCGCGCAGCGCCGCCGCGAACTTGGCCAGGTGTGTTGGACAATTTACCTTGTATTTCCATGCTGACTGGACATGTAGGACCCCCAGCGCCCTCCGACTCTTCGCACGCTCTGAACAATTCCTGACGCACCGACGACAATTTCGACCTGAAATCGCTGCAAAATGAGCTCGTTCTTTGAAAATTCGCGCGGGGAGTCTAGCGGAATTCTGTGATCTTGGGAGTGAAGAAGGACGTTGAGATGGTACGTGGCCCCTTTCCTGATGTGAATAGGGCGCTGATAAGGTCGTGAAGCAATGTATTTTCTTCCGGCGAGCGGCGTCTGCGAGTCCATCCTCGCCCCCCATCATTGCACCCCCATCTCATAGCGTCCACCGAAGGCACTGACATACGTGCTCTTTTCCGTGGAGTCGAAGACGCGCTAACGAAGTCGTGAAGCAATGTATCTTCTTCCGGCGAGCGCCCTACTCATTGCCCTCATTTCGACCTCACCCTCGCGTCCCCCGAAGCGCTGAGGCAACGTATGGCCTTCCCGCGAGCGCTAAGGCAACGTATGGCACTCCGCGGGCGCTGAGCAACACATCGCCTTCCGGCGGGCGCTGAGGCCCGGCGAGCGCCGCTTCGGGCGCGGCTTAGGCGACGAGGCAATGGATCGACGTCCGCCGAGCACGACTTTGACGAGCACGACTTTGACGCACATGTCGGGTCCCGCTGTCCAGGTGAGTAGCCCGACCTCGTACGCGAATGCGCGTCATGCTGACGGGTCCGGCCGAGGTCCTGAAGCAATGGATCGACGTCCGGCGAGCGGCCTAAGGCACCGACTATAGCGTTGAGGCAACAGATCGCCGTCCGGCGAGCAGGCTTAGGCGACGTCTGGCGAGGAGGACCGAAGACGACTTGGGCGTTGAGGCAATAGACCGCCGTCCGGCGAGGCGGTAGCGTTCCCGCGAATGAGGTGTGCTTACACGCGGGGTCTGCTTCCTGTTAGCCATGGGATTAGACGAGTTTCACGGCGCTTTCGATGCCTTTGTCGAGTACATGTGAACTCGAGAAACGTCGGTGAAGACTGGCAGCGGCATTTATGGCGCTTTCCTGTGCACTGACGCACTGTGAGTCGGCGCTTTCACGACTCTCAGGCCACCCATGCGATGTGATGAGGCAGGGTGGCGAGACATCCGTGGACTTGTGGTTTTGAGCGTTTTGACCTGATGAAGCCTGGTCTCGGTGGTCGTTTGTGTAGTTCTAGCTCGTGAATTGACTTGTATTCTTACTCGTAGCCTGTCCTTGAACTTGAATACATTGTGCAAACACCGTTGTTCAAAGACAAACTCGATGCACAATAGAGCTGCTGTAACAAGGGTCCAGCAGGCTGTAGAATTGATCGGGATTTATTACAGGGATGAGGTGATTGCGGCGGTAGTCAGTGCGACGGTCGAGCGCAAAATGATCGGGATTTATTCTAGGGGGCGTCTGCGCAGAAAGTCTGGCGGAGATAAAATAAATTTCGAGTGCACGAGGAGGCAACCGGCGGTAGGAGAGTTCAGGGAGCTGGCCAAAAGCGGCGAGAGAGAGGATTGCGAGAGAGGGAGGAGGGTGGCCAGCTCAAGGGAAAGACAAGGCATGATATGTCAAGGAATTGAAGGTGCTGTCCAAAAACGATGGCAATCGCGCGCGCCGATGGGTCCAAGTATTTCTATACCTTACCCGGATATATCTAGTCACGGAGCGTGATATCGGCGGCTGGATCTGGGAGTTGAGGAAGCTAATAGCATAGGCAGGGAGGCAGCGAGAGGCTTGGAAAAGAGCAAGGCAGGCTTGTATTGGGCAGCAGATGCCAGTCCGGCAAGTCCGAAGACCGTAGCTGCAGCGGCTGGCGAGTTGTATACACATATTAAAGGGCGTTAAGTTTGCAGCTCTCTCTTCCCAAACAGGAGTGTAAGCAGCGCCGATAGCAGTAGTCGAACCGTGATCTCGTCACGTCACTCGTCGCAACGGACTGATCGACACATCGCCGCCCTGCCGCCGCGGGGGGATTTATAGCGGGGCGTCCTGTCAGAGCCCGTCCTCGCATCCACCTCCTAGGCGGAGCAGGCGTCCTTGGCCGTGGCTGTGCGACGTCGCTGCGTCTTGTCCACAACGCTCATGTTTCGTCTCGCTTCAGGCGGTCTAACCCAGCCGACGGTCCCTCATAGCAGTGGGCACCTCCCCTTTCGTTTCCGCTGCACAGTCAACAATGTCTGCTAGCGCTGTGCTCGAGCATGCTGCAATTCTTTGCATCCGGTACGCGGTCTCTCTTCATCAACACCTCGCGCTGACCCCCTGCAGTGGGGGCTCTTCCTCGGGTGCCGCAGATACCTAATTCATAGTCTATACGCCGATCTACAAGATCTGTCTCTGCCCGTCGGCGCTGCCGCAGAGACGAGCTCCAAGTCCCCCTCGATCGAGTTGGAAACGCTGCCCATGCCATCCGGCGCCTCGGCGCAGCCACCGCGGTCGACACTGCATTCGACGATCTCGCGCGTCGTATTCGCGAGCTGCTTCACCGAGACGTGCACGATGTTCTTCCTGCTTTTGTGCCAGGGCATGAGCATGTTCCAGCCCAGGTGTGTTCATGTGTGCACGCGCAGTCGTCCGCCCCGCTCATCGCCCACTCCTCAGCGTACGCCTCGTGCAGTGGAAGATCTCCCTTGCGCTTCTCCTCGTCAACATATCTTGACAATTCCCTCCTCCATCAGCCTCGTCCTCTCTGTCGGCGCCAGCGCTCGCGACGCGTCCCCTCGCGCGGTCTGCAGCCCGCGGCTGCTCCTCAACCTCATCCCCGTCGTCCTCTACCTCTCCGCCCTCTCCTACATCCCCCTCCCCGGCGCACTGGCTCCACCGGCTTTGTTGCGGGCGTCCTCGCGCGCCTTGTCGTGCTGGGCACGACCATCCTTGGGCTCCTATCGGGCTTTGGTGCGATCAGCAGCGCGTGGCCATACCTGCCATTCGTCAACCGTGCAAAGAGCCTGCCGACGGAGCAGGACCTGCGGGCCGCCGAGCATAGCTTGGACCGCATCCGCGCAGATCTGGCCACGCTGAACGGCGAGCTGACCCGCACCTCTGCGTCCTCGACGGACGGGTCGTGGATCTCGCGCGTGCGACGAGCTTCCGGGAGGTGACAGCAGTGCGTGCCATCTACACCACAGTTCAATACTCACAAGTCTTCCAGGAGCTCAAGAAATGAAAGGCCTCCGTCTGAGGCCGAAATGAGCCGCAATTTTGACGATCTCACGCGGCGGTATCAAGAGACACGTACCGACGCACCTTCCGTGGGCGCGTCGTCGCGGTTGTCGGGCGCCTATTCGCGGTCTACTGCGTCGTGCGCATCGTCAGCGTGAGTGTTATGCCCCGCACGTGCGAAACCTACTCACACGCCGCCAGTCCGCTCTCCACCTCCTGTTCCCTAGCAACGCCGGTTACAACACAACCACGTCCGACTTGCTGACCGACCTCCTCGCGTATTCCTTGTCTATTGTGTCCCGGGAGGAAGTGGTAGGACGGGACGACGTCGCGTTGATATCGAGGCAGATCAGCCTAGGGCTGGTCGGCGTGATCATATTGATGAGCTTGAGGCTTGTGCTCAGGGGGGTAACAAGGGTGCGTGCTAGCCGTCCCGCCTGCCGTGCGCGCCTTAGACGACCCTCTTTGCAGGCTCTCCAGGTAACTAGCCGCAACCTCGGAGCATCGCTGATGTTGCTGGTGCTCGCCGAGCTCATCGTGAGTCCACACTCGTTCGCTCCTCAACCTGACTCACCTCGCATCTCTGCAGGGCATCTACCTTCTCTCCACCATTGTGCAGCTGCGTACGTCTTTCCCGCCCGAGAAGACAGACACGGATGGCAAACGCGCACGACAACAACCTCTTCTCTACGATCCCCGCGTACGAGGTGTTTGGCCCGCTGTTCGACTGTGCGTTTCTGGCGACGACGGCGGTGTCGGTATTCGTTAGGTGGACGGCGGATCGGGTAGATGGGATGGGGAGGTAGGGGCTGTCGAAGGGGGCGACGGAAGGAGGTGGTCGAGGGAGGGGGTGACAGAGAGGGGAGGAGGAGGGCAACGAAAGGGGGATTACGGAGGGAGGAGGGCGACGAAGGGGGGAGGGGGGCGACACAGAGCGGGGGAGGGGGGCGACGGCGAGGGAGGGGGAGGGAGGAGGGGGAGGACGAGGGGAGGGATGAGGAGGGCGAGGCGAGGGAGGGGACGGCGAGGGGGAGGGAGAGGAGGGGGGGAGGACGACAAAAGGGGGGGGGGAATGAGGGAGGGCGAAGACGAGGGGGAAGGAGGGAGGCGGAGGGGGTACACGAGGGGGAGGGGGGAGGGGAGGGAGGAGGGACGAGGGAGGGGGACGAGGGGGAGGGGGACAGAGGGGGAGGGCGACGAAAAAGGGGAGAAAGGAATGAAGGGGGGTGACGGAGGGGAAGGAATGAGGCAGGACGACGGCGAGGGGGGAGGGAGCGCGAGGGGGAGGGGCGGACTTAACCCCCTCGCTTCCCTCTCCCTGTTCCATTAGCATGCGGCATGCACACGAGGTGGAGGACGGCGATCATGGCTGGCAGACGGCGGGAGGAAGAGGAGGGATGAGGGATGAGGAGGAGGGAGGAGGAGGGGGAGAAGGGGGGAGGAGGGGGAGGGAGAAGGGGGAAGGAGGGGAGGACGATAAGAGAGGGTGCTCGACGCACTTCTCATCTCGCTCTCATGTCCTCTCGTTGTCGCGCGCCTCCCTCCCCACCTTCCCTGACGGCCTACTTGTCGCTTTTGAGGCACGGCGAGTGGTGCGACGCTTCGTAGTCTACGTCGTGTAGGCTGTAGTCTACGTAGTGTACTCGTTGCAAGTAGATAACTCTAATATGATGTTGATTTCTGCAAACTAGGTGTGAACGCGAGAGGGGGAGAAGGGGGCGAGCGAGCGGGGGAGTGTGAAAGGAGTGAAAGGAGTGAGAGAGTCGTGAAAGGAGTGACGGAACGTGCAATCTTGCACGAGTGAGGACTGGAGAAGTGGACGAGTAGGGAAAGCACGACGAACAACAACAAAGGCAACGAACGATGAGTGGAGCGAGACGGGGGGCAGGCGTTCACTCAAAGGAGTGACGGAACTTGCAATCTTGAGACTGCGAAAGAACGTCGGTGAGAGAGGGGATGGCATAGGACAGCGAGCGCGTACTCGCACTGCGCTCACTCATTCAGCGACATGGAGACGTGACTTAGTTGCGACGATGTGGCGTGCTCAGCGAGAGCACTCGGGCGCATTTGGGGGCAAATCATTTATATTCGTTATCTACGACGTACAATACTATATACCCAAGCCAAAATCCTTCCCTCCGACGTGGGGGCGTGAGCGCGCAGTCAACGCGGCCCGCTCACTTGATTCCGAGACCGACGTCGTCGACATCGCGGGTGGGGCCAACAGCACAAGTGAGACACGCCTGTGCTCGTTCTTGAACAGCTTCTTGATGTGTGCGCGCGTCGCCGAGGACGTCCCCGCGAAGTCGGGACAGGTGGGGCATCCGCGAGCAGTTTTCACTCAGCGAACGCGGGTTGAAGGGTCTGCAAACAGAAAGTTAGCGAGTTCCCAAGTGGCGAGAATAAAAGCGCCCAAATGGACACGACAGAGAACTGCAGAGCGTCAATGAGGTGGGTCAGAGTCCATATGTAAGGAGAAGTAAGTGAGTAAACGGGGGGCAGGGAAATAGAAGCCACGTCGTGGTATCCATTGACTTGAAAAGCCGCCGAGATGAGAAGATTAATCGAGGGTCAGCGGGCGAGTGAATCATACAGGAGGAAGTTAATCTGAGTGGCCAGGTAACATGTAGAAGAACGGATGGGGTGAAGCGACAAAGGCGGAGGTGAGATATGATAATTTTCGAAAAAGCGCCGACCTTACCGTAGCTGTAGGCAAAAAGTGAGTGATCCAGGGGGTATATCGAATATTCCTGGCGGTTTATTAGCACGCATTTGATGATCTAGTACTCACTTACAAGCAGCGAGACCGCTAGATCAACCCGCGTTGGGGATCATCCTGATGCTGTAACACAGACGATTAGTGCGAACGGGCTGCGAATCGCACTCCCGCCGATGGTCCGTCATAGATCCCCGCCTTGACGAGGCAGATGTCCCGGCGACGCGCCCGCTGCGTCAACTCTGCGAGCTGCATTAGCAAGAACACAGACGTGTAAACAGCAAACTCACAAGAATTACGACAAATAAAGTGCGCGGCGGCGCTGCGCGCCGCCCGCCGCGCCCCAGACTCGTTCCCTCACCTCCCAAAGCAGTCGCGTAGGTCCCCGAGAATTCCCGCGCGACTATTTTGACGTCTGGCTTCATTTTGCATTGATTTTGTCGGGCAGACCCTCGCCAGAAACGCCCCCGCTTGGACCGGCATATGGGGTATCGGGGTGCCGGGACAACGGCCAGAGCCAGTCGCCAAGGAGACGGAGGGCGAAGAGGTCGGCGGCGGGGGGTGGACGAGGTTGTGGGTGCATGTGTACGACATAATCCACTACCATAGAGTCAGTACGTGCCTTACAGTCTTTAGGGATACTCACCTCTATGGAAACAACGACGTCAGCGTCATTTGGTCGAGCTGGCTGGCGGCCAACGCGGGCGCGCACGTCACTCGCAAGTTGAACTTCGGAGGTCACGACCTGAGCACGTGACTCAATGTTGAACTTGAGGGAGTTCGCGAAGAGCCGTGAGTCACTGCCCAGCACACCAGCGTCAGTCATGCTACGCCCACAAGAGCAAACACATGCACTCACGGGCGGCACGTCCCCAGACCTGCACGGGAAGTTGTGGGTGCATGTGTATACGACGTGGCGCAGATGAGGGGGGATTCGTTGTTGGTGGCTTGCGCAGCGCCGCGTGTCGTGATCGTCTACGCGAAGGCGTCAGTCCGCATTTAACGTGCAAAGGCGCAGGCACGCACCGCAGTGAGCAAGGCACGATGACGACGACATTCGTCGCCGGTCACAGCACTAGAGGCGCATCTGCAAGGTTATAAGCACGCTGTGCGTAGCAGAGAGGTCGCGGCAACGCGCCTGTGCACCAGCGCATTGAGTACAACGCCCGAGGCGTCGAGAACGCGCGAGACCCTGACCTTCGCCGTCCATCACGCCGAGAGAGACGTCCTCCGAGACGATCCGCGACGCCCGCCGCGGTTGTCACGAGGACGAGGCAAGCGGGTTGCGCTCGTCGAGAACAACGTCGGCGGACATCTCCGGCGGTCTCTCGTCCTGTCCGAGGAGTGGCGTGAGGGACAAGGTCGCCGTCGACCGAGGAGCTGAGGTCGTCGCCGGCGGCATCGACGGCAGTTGAAGACGCTCGACGTCGGCCAGCGCGCCAGCCGAGGCGGACGGGCGCGGCAGGCGGATAGACGTCATGGTAAGAAGCAAGCTGCGTGAGGTCAGTTTCATATTCAAGTCAATATAAAAACTTACTGGCACGCGCCCTGAGCGGTAATCGAGCTTGTGTCCTGGAGTAACAACGATTAGTATCGAGTTCATTTAAAGATGAATGAAAAGACCGACTGAGTGACACAGAGAACGAAGCGTTGACTGACCGCGTGTCGCGAGTGACAGGGAGGATAGCTGGATGTTTGCAAAGTTGATGTGCGGTTGGATAAAGCGAGCTGGAGCGAAGTGATCAGTAAACGAGGACTGGATACTAGGAGAAACTTACCAATAGTCGAGACAAACGTTGACGAGCTGCGTGTCGGGAGTGACAGGATAAAGCGAGCGGACCTGGAGAGAGATGATCAGTAGACAAAGACAGGATAATAGGAGAGGCTAAACAAATATCGAGACGGACGTTGAGGAACTGCGTGTTAGGAGTGACGATGGATTGCATCACGATAAAGCGGACCTGGAGCGAAATGATTACCAGGCTGTAGGACGGCCTGAGCAGAAAACTCACCAAGTAATCGAGCCCATGATAGCCCGGCGACGTCTAGGTATGACAGGTAAGAAGACGAAGGATTAGATGAGTATAAGAGAGTGGGGAAGGTGATGTCGAAAACCAGAGGAACTGACTGGTCTTTATACCTGCCCGACGGCTATTTCTGCCGCGGGCAACCAATTCAGTTCCGCAGTGTTCCATCAAGCTACGCCGGGTACCACGCGGCGAGTTTGAGGCCGAGATCTGGACCCCGGAAAGCGGAAGATTCGGTGAGGGCGCCAAAGGCGCTGGTTTCTCGCCGACGCTCCCCTGCATCACACGTCAACCCGGTAGCAACGCAATCAAGTGGGAACATACCGACTCGGGCATGAGCGGCCGCGCGAGAAGTTGCCGCCGGATGGGCGGAAGTTCTGCGAGCCCGCCAGTCGACGCGCCACAGCGCGTCCAAGTCGTTTTGCATGGTCCTTGTCGTGCGCCGCGTCGAGCAGAGCACGACAGAGTAGTAGCGCAGTGTGCCTTGAGTGACTCGTAACGCGTGACGAAGCGACGAGGACACGACAAGGCGCCAGCAAAGTCGGTGTTGTTGTTGAACTTGAGAGATCAGTGAGATCCCCTTTTGGAAGCCTTTGGCTGCTCGAAGAGCAGCGCGCCGCCGGCGCGCGTCGCCCACCTCGTCGACCGCATCCTTCACCGAGAGCTCAACACAAAATATATTCTCGTCATGGAGTACACGTATAGCCGGGTGTCTGGGCTGTATGGGTGCAGAACGCGCCCTGTGAGCGAGGAGGAATCGTGCAGAGCGACGGCGAGCGCACCGTCGCCCTCGTCGTCTCGCATCACGTTTCCATCATTTTGATGGGATATGTCAGCGACCAGGACCCTGTATCTGAGAGCGAAAACTCACTGGATTCCGATGGAAGATGCGGAGAGGCGGAACACCCGCGTAAAGGAATCGTGCTACCGCGACCGCGCGCGGTGTCCGGCGGCCAGCGTGTCATCATACGTATGTTCGGACGGACCTCGGGAAGCAACAGCGTGAATGCGGTGTCGTCAGCTGGAAGTCTGGGCGCGCGGTGAGGCAGCAGGGGATGAGGAGAGGGTGTGGCATACCGTGTCAAGGAAGGTGCGGAGCCGCGGGTTGAGGCCTGAAGCGTCGAGATGCATGTTGGTAGACTAGAATGAGTCATCGAGAACGTCAGCCTCAGCTCAAACGACTACGCTACGGGCTCACCAAAAACGACGCCACATAACAAAAACGCCCTTGTTCGCGACACAACGCAACGTTGGAGGCAAAGATCGCGCATCGGACAGCGGAAGCCGGTTTCTAAACACTAAGTGAACAAGTTTTGAGCCGGGAATATTTGGCTTTGGGTGACAACTTACGGACACGAAGTGGTCGAGTTCTACATGCAAAACTCTTCCATCTTCTGGAACGATAAGGTGGGACCGTAATCCCGCCCATCGGTACTTGCTGTGCGTGTTCTGGTGGTGTAGGACGCTCACCTCGGCTGTGTCTGGCCCATCCCCGGTGCCAGACCGAAGCCGGGCGTCTTAGATGCGCGAGCGAGGTGCGCGCCACCCGAAACTCATTCGCGTATTGCGAGCGATCCACTCACGCTTCGCGCGTCGCTCCTCTGCGATGAATGTATCAAGGTGCAAGCAAGATGCCGGTATCGCCATCATAGCAGGAGACAAGAACGATGGGCGGGAAGCGAAGTTGGGGGCGCGAGATTGACAGCAGTCGGCGGATGCGGACCGAACCCCGCGCGCGTCCCATTCCGAATTTTGAACAAGTCCCGCTTGCTCTGTCCCATCGTCGTCCTCGCGGTGAACTCGCGCACCTCCCCGCCGCCGAGGTACTTGCTTCATGCAAGCTCATAAATTGTATCAGATGTACTTCTACCCGTCTAGCTCTACAAAGTGCGGCGCTTATTCAGAGACCGCCGCGTCGCGCGGTTTCTCGACGGCCCAGCCTCGCCCGCCCGCCGTCGGCGGCACCGTTCAGAGTACTCATCGCACCGGGAATTCACGGTGCCGCCGACGGCCTTGTGAGCGCGACTGGGGTGTTGAGAATAAACACCCGCACGAGACGCCGGAGGCCCAAATGCAGAGATTCCACGCTCAGGGCAGACTCAGGGTATGCCGTATGATCGGTCGCCTTGGTGAGTTTGGTCTTGTTTTGCGCCGTACCCCGCGAGTTCCGTGAGCGCTCGCATGTCCGGACGGCGTGTTTTACTTATATGCTCATCGTCATTTAGCTTCTCCCTCTTCGCTCGGTCGTGACCAGCGTCATGTTTACCTCGTTGACCTTGCAACTAGCGCCCTTTGCCTCGCACTCAAGCTCCCATACCCACCATGCAATGCGACTCCCGCAACATCTCCGACACTCGACAACTCGCCCCTAGAACACGTCCACGCTCGCCCCTTGGACGGCCGGTCGACCGTCCAAATGATCGCAACGAGCGCAGTCAGAATAGCCACAAACGGCTGCGGCGACGAGCGACGGAGCTCAGCAGGCGGCGCTACGCGCCGCCCTGTCGTCAAGTGAGCTCAAAATGCTACACTGCTGATACCTAGCACTAACCCCGTCGTAGAGCGCCCCGCGAGACCTCACCATGGGCCTCCCCCCCGAACCTCGCCACCTCCGCGCGCGCTGTCGTCATGGCCACGGGACGCCCCCGCTCGCCTTTCACCCCATCGGCCGGTCCAAGCGGGGAGGATTTCGACGGCGTTCCTAGCACTAAAATAAATGCAAAATGAACGCGAATTTCCCCAGACTCGCGCGGGGGTTCTCGAGGATGTTTTCGACTTGGGGGGAGGATTAGGAGCGCGGCGGGCGGCGCGCAGCGCCGCCGCGCACTTGTTGAGGTGCGTTGGTCAATTTATCTTGTATTTACATGCTAAAACCACCTCAGGGTTCTCGTCAACTCCCGACAACCCCTTTCCCCGGTCCAAGCGGACGTCGTTCTGGCAACGATTCAGACGTCAAAATCGATGCAAAATGAGGTCGTTTTCCAAGAAATTCGCGCGGGAAGTTTAGCGGATTTCTGCGGTTTTGGGAGAGCGGCGGGCGGCGCGCAGCGCCGCCGCGAACTTGGCCAGGTGTGTTGGACAATTTACCTTGTATTTCCATGCTGACTGGACATGTAGGACCCCCAGCGCCCTCCGACTCTTCGCACGCTCTGAACAATTCCTGACGCACCGACGACAATTTCGACCCTGAAATCGCTGCAAAATGAGCTCGTTCTTTGAAAATTCGCGCGGGGAGTCTAGCGGAATTCTGTGATCTTGGGAGTGAAGAAGGACGTTGAGATGGTACGTGGCCCCTTTCCTGATGTGAATAGGGCGCTGATAAGGTCGTGAAGCAATGTATTTTCTTCCGGCGAGCGGCGTCTGCGAGTCCATCCTCGCGCCCCCATCATTGCACCCCCATCTCATAGCGTCCACCGAAGGCACTGACATACGTGCTCTTTTCCGTGGAGTCGAAGACGCGCTAACGAAGTCGTGAAGCAATGTATCTTCTTCCGGCGAGCGCCCTACTCATTGCCCTCATTTCGACCTCACCCTCGCGTCCCCCGAAGCGCTGAGGCAACGTATGGCCTTCCCGCGAGCGCTAAGGCAACGTATGGCACTCCCGCGGGCGCTGAGGCAACACATCGCCTTCCGGCGGGCGCTGAGGCCCGGCGAGCGCCGCTTCGGGCGCGGCTTAGGCGACGAGGCAATGGATCGACGTCCGCCGAGCACGACTTTGACGAGCACGACTTTGACGCACATGTCGTGGTCCCGCTGTCCAGGTGAGTAGCCCGACCTCGTACGCGAATGCGCGTCATGCTGACGGGTCCGGCCGAGGTCCTGAAGCAATGGATCGACGTCCGGCGAGCGGCCTAAGGCACCGACTATAGCGTTGAGGCAACAGATCGCCGTCCGGCGAGCAGGCTTAGGCGACGTCTGGCGAGGAGGACCGAAGACGACTTGGGCGTTGAGGCAATAGACCGCCGTCCGGCGAGGCGGTAGCGTTCCCGCGAATGAGGTGTGCTTACACGCGGGGTCTGCTTCCTGTTAGCCATGGGATTAGACGAGTTTCACGGCGCTTTCGATGCCTTTGTCGAGTACATGTGAACTCGAGAACGTCGGTGAAGACTGGCAGCGCATTTATGGCGCTTTTCCTGTGCACTGACGCACTGTGAGTCGGCGCTTTCACGACTCTCAGGCCACCCATGCGATGTGATGAGGCAGGGTGGCGAGACATCCGTGGACTTGTGGTTTTGAGCGTTTTGACCTGATGAAGCCTGGTCTCGGTGGTCGTTTGTGTAGTTCTAGCTCGTGAATTGACTTGTATTCTTACTCGTAGCCTGTCCTTGAACTTGAATACATTGTGCAAACACCGTTGTTCAAAGACAAACTCGATGCACAATAGAGCTGCTGTAACAAGGGTCCAGCAGGCTGTAGAATTGATCGGGATTTATTACAGGGATGAGGTGATTGCGGCGGTAGTCAGTGCGACGGTCGAGCGCAAAATGATCGGGATTTATTCTAGGGGGCGTCTGCGCAGAAAGTCTGGCGGAGATAAAATAAATTTCGAGTGCACGAGGAGGCAACCGGCGGTAGGAGAGTTCAGGGAGCTGGCCAAAAGCGGCGAGAGAGAGGATTGCGAGAGAGGGAGGAGGGTGGCCAGCTCAAGGGAAAGACAAGGCATGATATGTCAAGGAATTGAAGGTGCTGTCCAAAAACGATGGCAATCGCGCGCGCCGATGGGTCCAAGTATTTCTATACCTTACCCGGATATATCTAGTCACGGAGCGTGATATCGGCGGCTGGATCTGGGAGTTGAGGAGCTAATAGCATAGGCAGGGAGGCAGCGAGAGGCTTGGAAAAGAGCAAGGCAGGCTTGTATTGGGCAGCAGATGCCAGTCCGGCAAGTCCGAAGACCGTAGCTGCAGCGGCTGGCGAGTTGTATACACATATAAAGGGCGTTAAGTTTGCAGCTCTCTCTTCCCAAACAGGAGTGTAAGCAGCGCCGATAGCAGTAGTCGAACCGTGATCTCGTCACGTCACTCGTCGCAACGGACTGATCGACACATCGCCGCCCTGCCGCCGCGGGGGGATTTATAGCGGGGCGTCCTGTCAGAGCCCGTCCTCGCATCCACCCTCCTAGGCGGAGCAGGCGTCCTTGGCCGTGGCTGTGCGACGTCGCTGCGTCTTGTCCACAACGCTCATGTTCGTCTCGCTTCAGGCGGTCTAACCCAGCCGACGGTCCCTCATAGCAGTGGGCACCTCCCCTTTCGTTTCCGCTGCACAGTCAACAATGTCTGCTAGCGCTGTGCTCGAGCATGCTGCAATTCTTTGCATCCGGTACGCGGTCTCTCTTCATCAACACCTCGCGCTGACCCCCTGCAGTGGGGGCTTCTTCCTCGGGTGCCGCAGATACCTAATTCATAGTCTATACGCCGATCTACAAGATCTGTCTCTGCCCGTCGGCGCTGCCGCAGAGGACGAGCTCCAAGTCCCCTCGATCGAGTTGGAAACGCTGCCCATGCCATCCGGCCGCTCGGCGCAGCCACCGCGGTCGACACTGCATTCGACGATCTCGCGCGTCGTATTCGCGAGCTGCTTCACGAGACGTGCACGATGTTCTTCCTGCTTTGTGCCAGGGCATGAGCATGTTCCAGCCCAGGTGTGTTCATGTGTGCACGCGCAGTCGTCGCCCCGCTCATCGCCCACTCCTCAGCGTACGCCTCGTGCAGTGGAAGATCTCCCTTGCGCTTCTCCTCGTCAACATCATCTTGACAATTCCCTCCTCCATCAGCCTCGTCCTCTCTGTCGGCGCCAGCGCTCGCGACGCGTCCCCCTCGCGCGTCTGCAGCCCGCGGCTGCTCCTCAACCTCATCCCCGTCGTCCTCTACCTCTCCGCCCTCTCCTACATCCCCCTCCCCGGCGCACTGGCTCCCACCGGCTTCGTTGCGGGCGTCCTCGCGCGCCTTGTCGTGCTGGGCACGACCATCCTCGGGCTCCTATCGGGCTTTGGTGCGATCAGCAGCGCGTGGCCATACCTGCCATTCGTCAACCGTGCAAAGAGCCTGCCGACGGAGCAGGACCTGCGGGCCGCCGAGCATAGCTTGGACCGCATCCGCGCAGATCTGGCCACGCTGAACGGCGAGCTGACCCGCACCTCTGCGTCTCGACGGACGGGTCGTGGATCTCGCGCGTGCGACGAGCTTCCGGGAGGTGACAGCAGTGCGTGCCATCTACACCCACAGTTCAATACTCACAAGTCTTCCAGGAGCTCAAGAAATGAAAGGCCTCCGCCCTCGAGGCCGAAATGAGCCGCAATTTTGACGATCTCACGCGGCGGTATCAAGAGCACACGTACCGACGCACCTTCCGTGGGCGCGTCGTCGCGGTTGTCGGGCGCCTATTCGCGGTCTACTGCGTCGTGCGCATCGTCAGCGTGAGTGTTATGCCCCGCACGTGCGAAACCTACTCACACGCCGCCAGTCCGCTCTCCACCTCCTGTTCCCTAGCAACGCCGGTTACAACACAACCACGTCCGACTTGCTGACCGACCTCCTCGCGTATTCCTTGTCTATTGTGTCCCGGGAGGAAGTGGTAGGACGGGACGACGTCGCGTTGATATCGAGGCAGATCAGCCTAGGGCTGGTCGGCGTATCATATTGATGAGCTTGAGGCTTGTGCTCAGGGGGGTGACAAGGGTGCGTGCTAGCCGTCCCGCCTGCTGCGCTGCCTTACACGACCCTCTTTGCAGGCTCTCCAGGTAACTAGCCGCAACCTCGGAGCATCGCTGATGTTGCTGGTGCTCGCCGAGCTCATCGTGAGTCCCAACTCGTTTGCTCCTCAACCTGACTCACCTCGCATCTCTGCAGGGCATCTACCTTCTCTCCACCATGTGCAGCTGCGTACGTCTTTCCCGCCCGAGAAGACAGACACGGATGGCAACGCGCACGACAACAACCTCTTCTCTACGATCCCCGCGTACGAGGTGTTTGGCCCGCTGTTCGACTGTGCGTTTCTGGCGACGACGGCGGTGTCGGTATTCGTTAGGTGGACGGCGGATCGGGTAGATGGATGGGGAGGTAGGGGCTGTCGAAGGGGGCGACGGAAGGAGGTGGTCGAGGGAGGGGGTGACAGAGGAGGGGAGGAGGGCAACGAAAGGGGGATTACGGAGGGAGGAGGGCGACGAAAGGGGGGAGGGGGCGACACAGAGCGGGGGAGGGGAGCACGGCGGGGAGGGGAGGCGAGGAGGGGGAGGACAACGGAGGGGAGGATGATGGAGGCGACGGCGAGGGAGGGGACGGGAGGGAGGAGGAGGGAGGGAGGGGAGGACGAAAAAGGGGGGGGGAATGAGGGGGGAGACGAGGGGAAGAAGGGGAAGGGACGGAGGGGTAACGAGGGAGAGGGAGGGGAGGAGGGAGGGACGAGGGGGGAGGGGGAGACGAGGGGGAGGGGGTGACAGAGGGGGAGGGCGACGAAAAAGGGGAGAAAGGAATGAAGGGGGGTGACGGAGGGGAAGGAATGAGGCAGGACGACGGCGAGGGGGGAGGGAGCGCGAGGGGAGGGGCGGACTTAACCCCCTCGCTTCCCTCTCCCTGTTCCATTAGCATGCGGCATGCACACGAGGTGGAGGACGGCGATCATGGCTGGCAGACGGCGGGAGGAAGAGGAGGGATGAGGGATGAGGAGGAGGGAGGAGAGGAGGAGAGGGAGAAGGGAGGAGGAGGGAGAAGGG
>VDMD01000257.1:0-20889 GCA_007026445.1 Schizophyllum amplum | reverse complement strand
CAGGGACGCAGACCGTTACGGTCGAGGTTCGCACCGCAGTACCGACCATCACTGAAAGCGAAGAGGGCAGGGCCGTCCCACGGTTCCTGTAGACACGCTGCCCAGTTATAGAACGCGCGCTTCTGGGGCTCCATGATCTCGTTCCCTTGCCACGCCTCAGGAATAAGCATCATGACAGCTTCCGGAAGCGTCACAATGCCGTTGACCGTAAGGAGCTCGAGTACATTGTCGAACGCGGCAGAGTCAGAGCCACCAGTCTCGATGATGGGGTAGAGTAGGTCGAGCTGCTCGCCAAAGCTCTGAGATGCGATGACACCCTCGCGAGCGCGCATCCAGTTCTTGTTCCCACGAACCGTGTTGATTTCGCCTATCAAAATGTAAGATAACATCCATGGCGCAGATCATCATGTGTGACGCACCATTGTGAGCCGCCCATCTCATCGGCTGAGCACGATCCCAGCTCGGGAAGGTGTTGGTGGAGAAACGAGAGTGCACGAGCGCGAAGTGGGAGCTGTACAAGACATGGTTGAGGTCATGGAAGTAGTTGTACACTTGAGGGGGCGAGAGTTGTCCTTTGTACACGATTTCTTGGAGGACAGCGAGCAAATGTAGAAACCCTTCGCGAGAGTACTATGAAGTGCGTATTGAGCTTAGCGCGCTGCGATAACAGAAGAAGCACCAGTCCACTCACATGGTATGTGTAGCGTGCTTGCGAAGGACGTAGAGCTGACGCTCGAAGTGACGCTCGTCGAAGGTGCCGCCCTGGCTGACAGAGCCGCTGCCGTAGTGCGCCTCCAGCACGACAAACGGCTGGAGCATGGTTGGCTCCTTGCTGCTTGCCGCGGGGCCGAGGATCGTTCCATCGGTGGGGACTTCGCGCCAGCCCAACACGCGGAGACCGAGGTCGATGGCGATGCGAGAGAATGCAGCCTGCTGGCTCTGAAGCTGGACAGGGTCGTTTGACTTGAAGAAGAGGTTGCCCACGGCGTATTCGCCGGGGTTGGGGAGCTTGCAGCCCAGATCGCGCTCCGCCTCCCTCACAAAGAACTCGTGAGGAATGCCCGTCATGACGCCTGCGCCGTCACCATCGCGGCTGTCCGCGCCCGTGGCTCCGCGATGGGTCATCGCACAAAGGAGCTGGCGAGCGTCGGAGACGATTTTGTGGGCCGGCTGGCCGCGGATGTGGCAGATGAAGCCGACACCGCAGGAGTCCTTCTCATTGTCGTTGAGGTAGAGACCCTGGTTGGCGGGGAGGGAGCCGTCGAAGGAGTCTGGATCGCGCTCTACAGCGTTGAAGCTGGCGACGTTTTCGGGAGAAGCATGGTCGGAGACGATGGGGAGGGACTCTGGGTTGTAGGAGGTGCTGGCTGGTACTGCTTCGACTGTGGCCATAGAATGGACGGTGTCTGATTGGCTTGACGGCTGGGCTGGCTAGCTGGTGCGGCTGGCGGCTGGCAGGGGGCGCGGGGCGGAGGAGGTGGTGGGCGGAAGCAAGCAGCGAGAGCACCAGCCGAATGCAAAATTGCGGCTATTCAAGCGGCTCCGCCCAACGCAGTGACAGCCCCTGAGTCCTGACCGGCCTGATCTCAATCGCTGATCGGACGGCGAGATAACTGTGATTCCACTTCGGCTTTTTGGGACAACAATGCCCTTCGGCAAGGGCCGCGGCGCCTTCCAGCTCTCCCTCAGTCCCTCTCACGCTGCGGAAAACACCAGGGAACCTTCAGAGCATCCCCTCTCTCACCCTGGCCCAGCGACAGTCCCGCTCAGTCCTATGCAACCGACTTTCGCAACAAAAGGCGTGTCTGAAATGCAAGTAAACGGAGCATTCTGTTTGGCTCGGTGTATCGGGGCCGATTCCGCCGACGGACGTCCACTTTTCCTTCCGCCTCCATGCCGCCCTCTTGCCGGCCTTGTCAGCCTCCACCCGCCATTGGCCTGCCCCGGTCTTCCCCTGGCGCGCACCCGTCCTCGGCCGAATGGGCAATACCTTCACGCCCTGATATCGCCATCCTCGCGTCGTCCGCCGCCTGCGTCCGCACTGCACAGCGCGGCGCGCGCCCTCGCCTGACTCGAAGAATGCATCTCTACTCGACCAATCTACCGACGTCCTGCCGTCCCAGCCAGCGCGAACGGGACTCGCCAACTACGACGACCTTTTCGAACCTGCATGACAGCAGTTGCGAGTCTACGTCTGCTTTTCAATACGATGCCTCGTCTCTTCGCACGCACCTTCGCGACGCATCTTCACGAGTGGAACGACTTCGTATAGGTAACAGCCCGCCCGATACCGGTGGGAGCACACTTTCGCCTACCTTCCTCGCCTGTCTGCAGCTGCGCGACCTCCGACATGAACGTGTTCGACTGATCTTCGTTTCTGCCACTTCGCGTAAGTGCGTCCCGATTTTCTCTCGAGCCCTTCCACCTCGGCGTCGGCGTCGAAAGCGCGCCCTAGGATCAACTGCTGAAGAGACGTTATCGATGCCCATCGCAAGGCATGGCGGCGCGGCACCCACCGGCATCGTGACGCATGTCTCGCAGGACCTTCGCGCTAGAAACATCCTGTCAGTGACGCGCCCAATGGACCATGCTTCTGTGTGCCAATTCGAACGCGCCATCTGACCGAATGCATGACCCGCACGTAGCCAGCGCTAGTCGTAGTCGTTCGTAGTCGCTGCTTGCCAGCCGGTTTCGGATGAAATAGAGTGTGCACCAAATGGACCTGTGCAGAATAAGGAAAGTCGAGGGTGAGAGTTGCGGACTCTGACACGATGAGAGGTGAACGACGTCTTGAAGATCTGCGACACGCATTTGAACAATGCGCAGACGCAACGTGCAAGTTCCAAACGCACCCCAGATGCCCCTCGTGTGTCCTGGGGAACGTTGAGGGCGCCCACGTCGCAGCCGGCTCGCTGAGGGGTTGCAACATACAGCGCCGACACCCTCTTGAATGCGTACGTGTGAACGATGACGGTACGCGAAACCATGATCGCTCGACGCCACGGGGCGCACTAACGACTGCCAGGGCTCAATAGTCAGCGTGGGGGTGCTTGCCGCCGGTCAGTCGGTCTCGACATCTTCCGTGGGTGCGGGACATGGTCGAGACGCATCGTGTGGGCCCCGGGTGCTCAACAGCAGTGCAAGAAACGAACTGGGGTAATACAGCCGTCGAGACGGCAGATGTATTGACAGACAAACAACACCGTTCAGCTCGCCCCATCATGTAAGGCGCAACAGACAGCCGCTAGGGTCTGGCGTCAGCTCGTACGTCTTTCGTGGGGTAATGTCGCACCCACCTTTGTGATGGCCATTGTACTGGCGTACGG
Organism: Schizophyllum amplum; assembly: GCA_007026445.1. Lineage (NCBI taxonomy): Eukaryota > Fungi > Basidiomycota > Agaricomycetes > Agaricales > Schizophyllaceae > Schizophyllum > Schizophyllum amplum. The sequence continues at coordinate 17,563 of VDMD01000257.1, read as the reverse complement.
TCTTTCCTGACGCCATCTCCCACAAACGAGCTGTATGATCAGAGGATGCTGTGTGAAGGAGCGTCGTCAACGTCACAAGGTGCGCAGCGCGGTGCGTAGGATGTGCGTACCCGTTACCAAGTACGCTGAGTCCGCGCTGAACGCACAGTCCCACACCCAGCGCTGGTGTCCGACGAGTACCTTCTCCTGCCTAAACTCGTAGCTAGGCGAGATGGACCAGATCTTGACGGTCGTGTCGGCAGAACATGTCGCCAGATACCTTTAGAACCAATGTAAGAAGATCAAGAAAGGAAAAGAGAAGCAGAAAATATACTTGGCGTCTGGGCTCAAAAGGCAGCGCGTGAGATATTTGTTGTGCGCCACGAATTTTGTCACAGCCTGGAAGCGCGGCATGCGCGCGTCGTCGTTGACTTTCCAAACATAGCAACGTCCCTATATTGCCCAGTGAATACAAAGGGCACCGAGGGTGCGGGAGAAGCGTGCCTTGTTATTGCCGGCGACCAAGAGCGAGCCATCCGAGGCAAGCGTCACCGAGCGGATCGGGATGTCGCCAGCCGGGGTCTGGGGCCGCCGATCTCGGTAAGTCGCGAAAGAGGCGCCGAAAAGAGGGATATGCGCACCAATTCATGGAGCAGAGGTTCTCGGATAAGTCCCATTGCTTGATACTACCCGCTTGGTCGCAAGATATGAGCTCTCCTTGATTGGGGTGCACGCAGACATCGTTCACTGGCAAGTATGAGGTCAAGTTTCCCATACGCAGAACAAGGCAAGGAATGGACGTACCGGGCGCTCCATTTACATAGCCACGATGGACCTGAGAAGTCCTACGTGGGAGAAGAAGGCTGTAAACGGTGTAGAATAGGAAATGGGCGTACACCTACCGTAGGTCCCAGATTTTGATAGTGCCATCTTCACTGCCGGTGACGAGCCACTTCCCCTCACTGTGGAAGCATACCGACGTCACGTTCATCGTGTGCCCCTCAAAAGTGACGACCTGCAGAGTGTTGGGTGGCCAATTAGCGTCGAAAGTAGGGTGCGTGACTCACCGGTTCATTCGACGTGCTTGCAATCTCGTAGATGTTGACCTTCTTATGAATAGCCGCAGCTAGGAATTGCTTGCTGTAGATGGCGTGAGAATACACAGGCAGCGTTATGTTCACTTACTCTGGCGAGATCGCAAGGCGGTTCACTTGCTGGAGCGACGATGAGAGGGTGGCCATGCAGCAGATGACGAAGCGAATTACCCCAGACTCCCTGCGCGCGAGATAGTGCGGGAGCATATTCCGCTCCACGCTCCCAGAATCGGATTTCGTGATCATACGAGCCCGTAACGAGAACAACAGACATAGCAGATGGAGGTCCGGGTTGACATTGATTTGGCTGCGACCGACGCCACTATCGGCCCGATTTGGCCACGTGCACTCAATTATGCTTCCGTCCCCCCGGCGCGCGACGCGACCACGCGTGTCGCGCACCTTTCGCGTCTTCCAGGGCTGCCGCAGGGCCTCTCGACGCTTCCCCATCTCACGCTTCTCTGATGCAAGACCCTGGCGCACGACGCACTCACTGACGCACCCTGTCCCTCGCTTGGCTCGTACGGCTAATCTGTGTTTCCATCATGCGTGCTCTGCTGCGCCATCCAGCACCCATCAGGACGTGTACCTTCGACTGGGGCATCTTAGTTGACTTTTTGCCTTTTCGCGTGGTCTCGGCACCAATCACTCGCCTTACGTCTATCTACACACTCGGCGCGACTACTCTCCCACCCTCATTATCCCATGGCCCTCCTTCTCGAGCTTCCCATGATCGAATACAGATCTCAGCTTCGATCATGTTTTTTCTACACTTAAACCTTGTCGACATTTGTGTCACCGCCTCCCTCCGATTGATCGCTCTAATTTTACAGTCGGTCGCTCTGCCTTCCATTAACGACTTCTGGATTTGCTACTTCCCTCGACGCTGCGCGTCTCTGCCTATCGCCGACCCCTGGCCTCTCTGTCGATCGACTACCCTGGTTTACAGCCAGCATGCTGCACTCGCATATATAAGGAGGTCGGTCGACGCTCCTCCCATCTTTCGCTATCTGGCTATGAACATGAACGCATTCCGAGTACGTTCCCCCTCACTCTTCCTTGCTTTCTTACCAACTCACGTACCTCTACAGCCCGGCGACAGAGTATGGTACTGGACCAGGCTGGCAGTGCCATCTTCGGCACCATCGTGAGCTTCGAGCACCTCGCCGACGTACGTGCTTGCTTCTGTTTAGTTCTGCTGGAAGAGCGCCGTCTAACATGTCTCGTCTCCTAGGCACCCGCATTTTGCGCATCCGTCGCGACCAAGGTGGCCAAGTCAGCCTCCCGTGAGTTCAACTTCTATATTGTCGGTTGCCCGCATGATCTCACGTGATTCGTACAGCGCCAACACTGTTACAAAAGTAAACTAGACCGTCAACGACGCGCCCTATTCCCACAGGTCGCCATGACCGGCTCGCATCCCTAACGCATCCACGCATCGAACTATTGTATTGCTACTTCCTCGGACTGTATTGTATCATATTGATCTCGCTCTTCTTGTATTCCGTATTCCGGACTCTTGGATTTTGTAGTAGAAGGGCCGCATTCGGACCGACCGACGATGTTCTGTTCGACGCACGACTTCGATACCGTACATACACGCTACGCGGCTAGCCGAAGCCTGACACGTCGCTACATCTCTCTCACTGAATTCCATCCGTACCCTGCATTTAATCAACCGCGTGCTCGACGTCTGGCATGGGCATGAGTTGTTCTTCACGAAGACGTGGCCAAGTACTCCGGAACTTCTTGCCAAACCCATGGCTCACTCGTACTGTAAACGGACGCGTTTGAATACAATAGGCCTTCGCGCGTTCATATCGGAGGAAGCCTGAGGGCCGGAGAGACGAAGGCAACCAAAATGTTTAGAACAAGTCTTGGAGGGCTGTTGACAAGAGAAGACGCACGCCGCATATATGGACTGGCGCGGCCTCTGCCGCTCTACGCTCAAGTGCAGATGTCCGACGAAGCGTGCGCCACCGAGTGTATCATCAGACGAATGAGCGTCGATCGTGGGAAGGGGGTGTTGGTGTGTTCGAGTCCTTGTGCCCCGATTTTGTAAAAGAGTGCGAGCGCATCGACGTATAGGACGACCGACGTGAGCCTGAATTTTATATTACAAGGGTCCACGTAGCCTCTATCCTACCCCAGCTGGCAGCGGTAGCGGTACGGTACGAAGATGGGCCGAGAGGTGGCAGTTCGATGAGTATTCTATTCATGAAGGATCGAAATGGCCATTTCGAAAGAGGGGACTCCTATGCGTGGCCAGTGAATGACAGCCGGCAGAGGGAATAAAGCCGGCGGACGACGAAGATGGCGTAGAAGAGAGTGGAGGTTGGGACGAGTCGCGACGTTCGAGTGATGAAGATTGTCCTTGCTTGTACTTGGGGACACCGGTGCGGGCCCGGCTGAGCGAAATTTCCAAAAACGCGCTCCCGGCTGATGGTGCCGACGATCTGCGCGGCCCGTCACTCTTGAACTCGACCTCGAATGGCATGTCCACGGCGACGCTGACTCGGACCGGCAGCAAGGGCAGCGCTGATGATGACAACGCGGACACTCGAGACAGCTACGGAAGCTTGCAGGCGGCGCTAGCGCGTACAGCGACAAGGACATTCGCGCTCTATTTCTCGCGTCCTGTGCGCCTCTTCCGACCTTCGAAAGGTGTGCGCCAGAAATTCATGTCTTGAGTGCGCAACTGACTTCAGCCAAGTTAGCGGATGGCTATCCCTGCGCTCGCTCGCCCAGCAGACCGGCGCTACCGTTTCCCCGGCTTCATACGCACCCTCGTCAAGGATCATGGCGTATGTTCATATGTTTATATCCACAGACCGCGCCCACTTATTATCTGGCAGTTTATGGTCATTCCGAAGCACTTTGTGCCCCCCATCATGGTCAATGCACTTCTGGGGTCAGTTCTCTGGACGCCTACGCAGAGACATCAGCATCCCTCGAGCCGTACATCGGTCACCACCCCACCCTAACTGCAGCCCTTTCTGGCGCCGTAGCGGGCGGCGCGCAAGCGCTCGTAGCCGCACCTGCAGAGAATGTACGTATGGTCCTCGAAGGCGGTACGCTGGACGGCCACACCTGGTCCTACGCGTGGAAGGAAGTCTTTCGCAGCACGCGCACAGGGCCCGTCACCTCGAAGTCCCAGCAGATCGAGGAGGCGCGGCAGGTGCGCAGCTGGATGAAGGAAGTCGGTGAGATGGCAGGCCGTGGGTGGGACGGTTGGGGCTGGGGATGCGCGAAGGACATATGCGGTAATGTTCTGCCTGCCACCCGACATTCACCTCGATCTAATCCACCCCCACTTTCTTAGGCTATGGTGTCTTCTTCGCCATCTTCGAAGCGACGCGTAGAATCTCTACGTGGACTGCGGCTTGGGCACCGCGCGCGTACCGTGGGCACGCCGATGACGATGCGAAGACTAAGACAGAGCATAATCTATCGAGAACAGTTCACGCAGTGAGTCACTATGGATTCTCATTTACGCGTGCATCCACTCACATTGCTAACCCAGGTAACGCTGGTTACTGGAGGGGTGAGCCTACTTCAATATGTGTCAAATCATTGTTAATGCTGACTCACCTATTCTACTGAACAGGTCATTGCTGGCCTTGCATACGAGATCGTCTCTCGACCTTTTGACCTCGCTCGACGGCTTGTACTCGTCGACCGCTTCGACAAGGGCTCCGACCACTCCCCGACACGCACCATCCTGCGTAAAGTCCGTAAAGATGGTATCATCCACTTCTTCATGCGTCCACCATCTGTCGACCATAATCCCGCCCCTCGAGGCATGCAATTGGCGCTTGCAGAGTGCGCTACGAGCGATCGGCCGTCTAGGGCCCTGGGGCGTCGGCTTTCTCGTTTGGGAAATATACGGGCCCGGTCTTGGTGCCACTTGAACATGCGCCTGGTCTTTCTAGTTAAGTTACGCGCCGTATGAATTGCTATAGAATCTCTAATCCATCCTCGTCCCCATCACACCCTGCTTGCCCCTCACCGACGCGCTGCACCCGCGGCGCTTATTGCTCGTCTGCTCGCCCGATTTTGCCGACGAGCAGCCGGTTTGTTCGGTATCTGATTACGTGGAAGATGCCCGGTCCATCCTTCTCGTCACTGCGAAGGGATGCGGAAGAGGTCCTTGGGCACTCTCGGGAAGCGCCCGCGGCTTCCGTCGAGGTACGAGGCAGTCAGTGAGTGCGTTTGCGTGTACGCGATACGCGAAGTCGCGTATCGGAAGCCGCGTTGTCGAGCATGCGGGTGAGCTCAAATCGAAAAACGCGCTGGCTACGCCCATTGCGCGAAAGATCACCATGGAGGCTGTGATAGCGTCCAGGAATTTCACCCATTGACAGGTGCTAGGACGTGGGGCAGCATTGCGGCGCTGCTAAATGTCCAGCGAGCAGAGGGCGAAGAAACCCTTGTTCCTAGTCGTCGCTTGCATGCGGCTGCGGTCCAGGGCGACAGATTGGGATTGGGACAGCGCAAGTCAGACAGGAGAGCAAGTCGCGAAAGGTTTGGCTCATGTCTCAAGGCGAAGCCGCACGTCCATACGAAGCGCCTCTTCGAACGTACGAGAATTCGCACTCGCCTGTATTCGGATATCATCTGCAGCTCATGTCTTTGAGGAAATTTGCGTCTCACAGCGTACGCTAACCCCGACTCTGCTTCATGGCGGTCGACTCGCATGCACTCATTGCGTTCAGCGCTGCGATTTCATTTTTCATTCCCCAAGACTCACTGTACTGCCCTCCAGTTATGAAGGTACGCGGTCAAGATCCGTAAGGAAGTTGGTACGAGTAACTCATGCACCACCAGTGGCGAGCTCTCAGTTCGATGGATCATACCGCAGAGCATTGCGCACGATGAAGACCCTCGATCCCTTAGCACGTCGTGGACATGTCCATTGCGTGTCTATGGACTTTGCTGCCGTCGGCACTTGCCAATATTCGTCTCGCGGCTGTTGTTGACTTGTGGGCGCACAACGGGGGACGCCACAAACTCGCGGCAACAGCTCATCACGGTGACATAAGCGCCGAGCGCTTTCTACAGAGTTCCATTGTGCTGCTCGGCTCTGCTTTTCTCTTGTTTTTCTTCTCTGTTCCTCCGTATATTTCTCTGAATCTCCAAAGAACAATGTCTCGGTGCACGCGTAAAGGCTGCGGCAAGGAGCTCACGCAGGACGACAGCGGGCCATGCGTTTACCACTCAGGCGCGCCGGTATGCGTCTCGCACGCGCCGATCGCGTCGATGCACGACACTCAGCGCGCTCCAGGTGTTCCATGAAGGCCTCAAGTCGTGGTCCTGCTGCTCCGATGTGTACAAGCCTGTGCTCGACTTTGACGAATTCATGAAGATTCCGGTGCGCACTTGTCCCGATCGCAGACGTGTCCATTGGTTCTGAGGTCCTTGTCAGGGATGCACGCAGCTCGAGAAGCACACCACAGAGGCACCAGCCGTTCCCGCGCAGGCCCCAAGCGCGCCGGGAACAGACATCGGACGCGCTCCCTGCTCCTGCCCCTGCTCCTGCTGCGGTGCCCTTGCCCCCAGCACCCGCTCCGACCGCACCCCCGGCGAAGAAGCCAGCCCCGCCCCCTGTGGTCGAGGAAGAAGACGATCTAAGCGCACCTGTCGCACCCGGCACCATATGCAGACATAAGGGCTGCGGCCTCGCCTTCGTCAGCGACGAAGAGAACCGGCTGGGCGAAGGCGAAGGCACGACGTGCACATACCACCCCATGGCAGTACGTTTCCTCCGCTCCCCAGCTAGCATATGCAGCTGCCGGTCTCACATGTCTCACAGCCCATCTTCCATGAAGGCAGCAAGGTGTGCATCGCCTGCTTCTGCGTAATTCCCACATCTGACGGCAGGCGGCGGCCAGGGCTACTTGTGCTGCAAGCGGCGCGTGCTCGAGTTTGACGAATTCCTCAAAATAGGCGGCTGCAAGAAGGGCCGCCATGTCTTTGTTCCAAAAAGGACCCGGCCGCAGTGAGTCTTGCAGGCCGAACCCTGTTTGCGAGTGTTCCAACGTGGTGGGCACCTTTCCTACAGGCGGTGGAAGAGCAGACGACGTGTCGCATCGACCACTACCAGACCACGGACAAGGTATACGTGTCGGTATTTGCCAAGAAAGCAGACAAGGAGCGAAGCATCGTCAAGTTTGAATCAGATAAGGTGCCGTACACTGTCTTCGGGCACACTGCATTCATCTCAAGGGTCGGTCCAGGCGCATGTCGACCTCTTCTTGCCTGATTCCAAGCGATTCACTCGCACCTTGGATCTCTTCGGGCCTATATCCGACGATAAATCGACCTTCCAATTCTTTGGGACGAAGGTGAATACACCTCTCTTCGTTTCTGACCGCGAATGCCACTCATCTGCTCAGATCGAACTCTGCCTCCAAAAAGCAGACGGACGAAGTTGGACGCTCCTCGAGAAGACGGACCGCGACCTCGGCAACATTCAGTACACCTTCGGCGTGGGCGGTCGGACAGGGACTGTCGGCGCGAAGACCATAGTCACGTAAGCCATAAGTAGTCGCCAGACGATACTAGTCGCGTAGAGTGGAGACCTGGCTGAGAGCCGGGCAGTAGTAGAAAGCTGCGGTGTCCTATCCGTCCTCCGATCTATTGGTCTACGCCAGTAACGCCGTGAGGCTCGAATGTGGGTAATATAAGTAGTAAGTTAAAGCAAGCCTGGCTTTTCGATGCGCTCAAACATCTGAATCTGGTCGCCCTCGCGGAGGTCGTCCCACCCGCTGATATTGAGCCACACTCAATACCCTTGCGCACCTCCATGACATCGCTCTTGTGCTGGCGCATGGTATCCAGGGAACCTATGGCAAGAATCAGAACACTTGCCGTCAGACAGATAAGCAAGAGCAGAACGCACCCTCATCATATATGGTCTGGCCATCCCGGATAACCCGCAGGAGCTTATCCTTCTGCAGCACGCCATTCGAGACACGGCAGCCAGCAATCTTCTTCGTAGCCTTGCCCTTGACGGCAATTTCGAAGAGCTGAACAACGTTCGCCTCACCGATGACCCGGCTTTCGATGATTTTGGGCAAGAGGTCAATCACTCGGCCACGCACGTCCTCCATCAGGCGGTAGATGATGGGCGAGGAAATGATGGTAACGCCTTCGCGCGCAGCCATGTTCTCGACCGGACGCGGGGTCTTCACGGAAAATGCCACAATTGCGCCTGCGTAAAGCCAATCAGCCGTGCCCCCCGCAGATGCAGAGCATTTAACTGTCACATACCTCCCATGATTTTGGCGCGCGTGACATCCGACTCCGTCACCTCGCCCACCTCCGAGGCCACGATTTTCGTTGCCGCCTTGGCGTTCCCGATGCCCTCAAGCGCACCCGCGACCGCCTCCGCGCTGCCGCTCACATCTGCCTTGATAATCAGGCGCAGCAGCTTCGGACCACTATCGTCCTCGCGCAGGCGCTCTCGCTCCAGCGCACGAATCGCGTCCGCGTCCATATCAGCCTCTAACGCGCGCCGCTCGCGGTCCGCTCGCCGCGTCGCGTTGATCACCTCGACATCGACGAGCGCGGCCTCGATAGCCGCCTGGCGCTCGCGGTTCGCAATGGCGCGCTTGACCTCCTGCTCCGAGGAGCCCTGGAGGACCTCATCCCCCGCAGAAGGCAGAGATTTCCAGCCGGTGACGACGACCGCGGTGCCAGGACCGGCGCTCTTGACTGCCTTGCCCGCGTGGTCTTGCATCAAGCGCACCTTGGCCTGGTGTGTGCCGCAGACGATCAGTGCGCCGGGCTTTAGGCAGCCACGAAGAACGAGAACCGTCGCTGTCGCGCTAGGAGGATTGATGTCAGTCTTGCGACTGGCGAAGCGATGCCTTGAGTACTCACCCAAGACCCTTCTGTACGTGGGATTCGATAACATAGCCGCTAACGAGGCCCTCGGCTCGGCTCGGATGTCCTGCATTTCAGAGATGGCGGACAATGTGTCGACGAGGTCGGACATGCCCTTCCCAGTGAGACCAGATACTTCCACGGACGGCACATCGCCACCCATGGACTCCAGCTGAACACCCTCTTGCATGAGTTCCTTCTTGACACGCTCCTGAGAATCTGTCAGGCCTCCGCGGGTTTCAAACATTTGCACACAGTACGCACAACGTCTGCTTCCGGCTTATCGACCTTGTTGATGGCGACGACGAGGCTGACGTTGGGGTCCGCTTCACGAGGTCCAGCACCTCCCGCGTCTGGGGCATGATGCCGTCATCCGCTGCCACAACGAGAACGATGATATCCGTAACCTGCGCGCCGCGGGCGCGCATCGCGCTGAAGGCTGCATGACCCGGTGTGTCGAGGAAAGTGATGGTTTTCGGGCCTGAGTCCGACGTACGCATCGCGTGTGGGACGGGCACGGAAAACGCGCCGATATGCTGCGTGATGCCGCCCGCTTCTCCCTTGGCGACGGACGAGGAGCGCAGGGTGTCGAGCAAGGTGGTCTTGCCATGGTCGACGTGGCCCATAATCGTGACGACCGGTGGACGCGTCGGCAGGCTCTGCGGGTTGGCGTGAGGCGGGGGAGGGTACAGGTCGAACGCGGCTTCATCGTTGATGATGGGATTCCGACCATACTCCTGAGCGATGAGGGCGGCGTATTCGGATGTCAACACTAAAATGGATGAGTAAGTTTCGACGCAGAAGCCTCGCAGCGTACCGTGATCGTACTTGGCCTCCTCAACCATGCCTGCGTCCCTCATCACTCTGACGAGGTCATCTGCATTATGTTAGCAGATACCCAAAACTACCGGCCGCGTTACGCACCTAAACGAGTGTGTAGTAGCTTGGCCAGGCGGAAGACCGGGATGGAGCTCGGTATGTATACATCCGGAGACACGCGCTTCTCGATGACTGCTTTGCGTAAAGCGCGCTTCCGAGCGAGCTCTCGCTGCTCCTGTATTGTGCGCGGGCGACCGTCGGTGCGCTCTTCTTCGCCACGCTCCTTCCGGTTCATGAGTGAGCCGCGACTCTTGTACTGTCTCCTGTCGCGCGAGTGCGTGGCGGATGCGGGCCCTTCCTCTACGTCCAGGATCTGACTTGGAGGGTAGCTCGATTTGGGAGTAGATTCCAGCGGCGCCCCTTGGCACCAACCGCCTGGTCCGCGTCCTGCACAGTCGAGGTAGAGGAAGCCTGCACGGACCCCGTCGCTCGCGCCGCTTCCGCTGCAGGGCTCATAGTGACATGGGGCGGCTGCTCTCTGGGCTGATCTCTGGACGCCGTCGAGCGACCGTCATTGCGCGCCGTATGCGGAGCGCGTGTGCGGGAGCCTTGAGCAAGGTTTGTGCGTTCCTGAGAGCGAGGGGCGCGGCGCCTCCCTGCGAAGACTGTCCCTCCCTTCGGGTTCCTGCCTAGTGGGCGTTGATCTTGGTGGCCTCGCATTCCATCCGCTAGACGGGGCACGAGGAGCACGCTGGGTACCGGCCTGGGAGGAGTCGCCCGGTTTCGCCCATTTCCCAAGCTGAGCTTGACCGGATCCTGCCGAGGGCCAGGGTTGCTGTCGCTGCACCTGCGCTTGCGGGGCAGGGGGGCGATTCCATCCGCCGCTCGACTGCGACGGCCGCGACCAGCCTGGGGTACGACGGGGCTCGGTTGCGCAGGACGCGCCCACTTTCCAAGCGCCGATGGGTCCTCCTGCTGCCTGTTCAGCTGTTGGTTTCGTTCAAGTTCACGGATGCGCACCTTGAGTTCGCCGCAGAGGACGCCGATCTGCTTGTCTGGCAGTGAGCTCTGCTCCTTGCGAATGCGAGAATTTGCGTTGTCTATGCATTTTCGCAGATAATTACAGCGAAAACCGGCCTGTGAACATCGGTTCCGTCGTGGGGGCGGGAGGAAAGGCGGGGGTGATCGCCGATCGCGTGGTCTTTGTGGCGCTTATTGGCGGCCGTATACTGCTTCTGAGCTCATTGTCCTCGTCCGCTGCTATCATGTTAGACCTCTGTTCTATCTTCCACAAGGGTACGCAAAATCTCCTGGACACTGCTAAATACTCAACTGCAGGGGGAATCGTGCTTTGGTCACGATCCTTCACGCCAGAGGCCTCCGCGCTCGCCTCATCTGCAGCTTCCCCCGTCAACGCACTCGTCCGCGACGCCCTTATAGAGGGCCGCATCGGGGAGGACAAGTACGAGAAGGACGGCTATGCTGTCCGGTGGACGTTTGTCAATGACCTCGAGCTCATCTTTGTTGTCCGTAACGCGTCCCTCGCCGAGTCATCATCCACTGACACTCCACAGGTTGCTTATCAGCGCATACTCCAACTCACATACGTGGACGACCTCTTGACGCCTGAAGGCCGTCTTTGTCAAGCTCTACGGCCTTTTCTCACACCTTCGTCGCATCCCTTCACGAATCAACCAACGACATCCCGCATCATGGGACTTTGCCAGCGTGTTTGCAGGCTGGGACCAGGTCTTTGACAAGGTCCTACGCGAGTTTGAGGACAAGGTGCGGTTCATAATCCTCTTTGACATACCGCTTACGCCCTTTAGGACCGCAAATCACGCTTGCGTGCTCCCGCGCGGGCACTTCCCTCGAATCGGCCGTGAGTGCAGCGTCCGATGACTCCAGCACCGAGCCATCACACTCTATTGAAGTCGTCGAGGACGGCCAGGCTATCTCAGAAATGTGCAAGGCTCAAGAATCGCTCCGGGTAAAGGCACGCGGCGGGAAGCCACCGAGGCGCGGCTGGCGGGCCGACAGGCACCCAGCTCCGAGTGCGTGCGTCTCGCATGAACACTCCTTCTTGCTAACCTCCGACAGCTCGGAAGCCACCCAAAGAGGACGAAAGCCAAAAAGATCCAACGCAAATGGGGCGACACGCCCATCACGAGGACGACATGGCCGAGCTCGACTTCAGCGCCGCTGCACCGCCAGGCGGGGCCGCGAATGCTGGCTCGCTCGATATCAGCGCACTCGTCGACGAGGCCTCACTAGGCACGCGCTCGCGCGATGGCATGTACGAGGTCCGCGACTGGGAATTCGCGCGCGATGCGGACGCCGCGATCGCGAACGCACTCAACAACATAAGAACGACCCGGCGAGCGGGAGCCTCGGCGCGCTGGGCTCGCTCTTCGCGCGCTTCACTGGCGGGAAGGTGCTCACGGCGGCGGATCTGCAGCCTGTGCTTGAGGCGATGAAGCAGCACTTGATGAAGAAGAACGTGGCGCGGGAGATTGCGGACAAGTCTGCGAGGGTGTCGGGGAGAGCCTCGTGGGGAAGAAAGTCGGAGGGTTCCAGAGTGCGTCCTGCCCCTGATATGTAGCGCTTCACCTGCTGATGGCGAGCAGCCACCAATGCGGCCGTGCGTTCCGCGCTTGCGTCTTCGCTGACCCAGATTTTGACACCGAAGACGTCGACCGACATGCTGCTGTCGATCCGAACCAAGCTCAGCGCGCCCGCTCCCGCCCGCTCACCTTACGCCATCGCCTTTGTTGGCGTCAACGGTGTCGGCAAGAGCACAAACCTTTCCAAAGTCTGCTTCTGGCTCATTCAGAACGGACTGCGCGTTCTGATTGCCGCCTGCGATACCTTCCGGTTCGTCGTCTGTTGTTGGTCCGCGAGCTGGCGCTGACGATGGCGTGCAGAAGTGGCGCGGTTGAGCAACTGCGCGTGCACGTGCGGAACCTTGGAATGTTAGGCGTAAACGGGGCCGCTGATAGCAAGGGACGCGTCGAGCTGTTCGAGCGTGGATACGGCAGGGACGCTGCCGCCATCGGGAAGGAGGCGATTCAATATGGTCAGCGGCGCCATTTCCTACCGTACACTGTTCTCCATTTCTGACGTCTTTTATTCAGCGAAAGAGAACGACTTTGACGTCGTCCTCATCGATACCGCGGGACGGATGCAGGACAACGAGGTGCGTTAACATACTTATGCTAATGATTATACTTACACTCCTGTAGCCCCTCATGCGCGCGCTCGCCAAGCTTGTCTCTGTCAACAATCCGGATAAAATCATCTTCGTTGGCGAGGCGCTCGTCGGCAACGAGGCTGTTGACCAGCTCACCAAATTCGATCGCGCGCTGCGCGATTTCTCCTCCGCGTCGGGCGTCGGGCGCGGTATTGATGGTATGCTGGTGACAAAGTGGGATACAGTCGACGACAAGGTATGGGTCCACGAAACGTTGGGCCCCTATACTTTTCTCATTCTCCACTTCTAGGTCGGCGCCGCCCTGTCGATGACTTATATCACCGGACAGCCAATTCTATTCGTCGGCTGTGGCCAAGTACGTCTTCTCCCTTGGTATCGCATTATCGCACGTAACTGAGTAATTTCGCAGACTTACACCGACCTGCGCCAGTTGCGGGTGCAGAATGTCGTGCAGGCCATTCTGGCAGATTAGCTGACTGGTCTGTAAACGTTGAACCTATGTAGCCCTCATACGTGGGTACAGCCTCTCTCGTGCATCATTCTACTCTATATCTATCATACTGGGCTCATGTAAATTATCATAAAATACGCACGCTGTAACATTGGGAGTGTCTGCTGAAATGAATGTATAACTGGGGACGAAGCGATCCTCTGCGTAAGCGACCGCAGAAGAATCTCCATTGGAGACGTGCCCGAACCGTGGCATGAGGGTACACAGCAGTTACGACAGTCGAGGACCAAAGTTGCGCTGGAATGGCGAAAGCGCCTGCTTCTCAAGCTCCCCTTGTCCTTCGCCGGTCGTCGCTGTGACTCCTACAAAGCACCTTCAGCGACGGGGGCAAGTAATTTCCTGCCGAGCAAAGGCGTCACGCTCCCGTGTTCCCGATAGTCGTATGATTCCTTGGGTCTCCCCCAACTGCACTCTGCGATAATTGTCGTTAGAGGGGCTATCAGAACAGCGGTATATTCGTGTTGATTGAGTCCAGCCGCCAAGGACGTTCACCATCCGCGCCGCACACCGTCCACCTGGACAATATCATGTCCGCCATCATCGCCCTGAGGTCCGCATCCGCCACACCGCCGTACTTCATCTCGAGGCGAGTGAGGGATGGTAGCACCCAGATCGCCGATGGGTCTCCTGTCGGGTCGATCCTCCGCGTCATCGCCCTCAGGAAAGTAACCAAGATGGCAGAGTGCAGTGGTTCGCGGTCGTCGTCGGACTCCCCTTCTTCCTCGATTTTTAGGCTTCTAAGGCCAGGTAACAAGCGCAGACAGGCAACGACCGTATCGTAGGCCGTGGTCGTCATATTCTCGAGTTCGAGTCTTTCTAGAGAAATCATGCCCTCTCCGCATTTCTGAGAGCGCCGCAGGAGGATGTGGAGAGAGTCTATGTAGCTCTCTTCCCATCTACGGATGGGTTGGCCGTACAATTTGACTTGTGCGAGCATCGGTGCTTCGGCATGGCGACACAGATGAATGGCGCCGTAGGTGAGGCTAAGATCCTTTAGGCTAGGGAAACAAATGGCTTTGTATTGTTCTTCCACGTCTCCAATCTCCGTAATCCATAGGACGAGACGGACGAGGCTATGCGCGCATGCCGCTAGGGGCGCCATGATCAGCGCGAGGCGACCCTCGTCATGATCGAAGCACAGGTCGAGATTGACGAGGTTCCAAGCCGTGGGGAGGACGAGAGGCTCCCAGGGGTGGTCGAACGTAAGCTCGAGGCTAACGACATGTGGGGCGGCCTTCTCGAAGTACCTGAAACATCTTGTATGCTCCTCCCCAACGTCCATCTTCAGCACTTTCAGCGCGGGGAATTCTGCCGGCCAGAAAGACTCCAAACGATCCACCGTCTTGTGGAAGTTGCTGAGCGAGACGTTGCTCCACCGATCCGAATGCATAAACACTAAGCGGAGGGTCTCTGTGTTGGGCGCAGTGTTTTCCCAGGGATATTTGTCTGCAATGGAAATATGGAGCGGCTGGTTACCAGACCACTGCAGGCGGTGCGCAAGCGGGTCGGTGCGAGTTTGTAGGGTTATGCACAGATGCGTCCAAAGCTGCGGCATACCGAGGGCAATCCGGCGCCAGTAGTAGCAGGTGTGGGCAAAGTTGAGCGTCTCTTCGATGTCCAATGAGGACCAATAGTCTGGCAGCGCCATGGTGAAGATGCTGGCGAACAGTTCGGGGGGAACGCGCCGGATGGCGGCGACCGTCGCGCGGCAGATGAAGATAGCCTCCTGCACGTTCGCCGTCTGTGCAGGGTCAATGGTGCGATCCTGAATCGACGCGGAGTCTGAGACGTCGGATAGTACGTCGACGATGTTGCGGATGTGCATGGCGACTTGATGACTGGGGATGGTCCCTGAGCGTATAAGTTCAATGTTGGCGTACGAGGAGGCTTCCTGAAGGAGTGTCTCTACATCTCGAGACGGGAAAGACATAGCTAGAGCACATTATAAGCGAGCGGACGCGTGCCGGCCGTGGACAACGCACCTTTCGTTGGGTCGGGACGCGACTTTGTTTCTCGTTTTGGTATGCGGATTCAGTCACGTTTGTATCCTTCTATTACTTACATTTGTCAGTATCATCCCAGAAGCGCAAGGAACGAGCACGGACCAGAGAGCCAGATGGAGGCAAAGACAAGAGGGGAAACTTGCGATAACTCGATCGCGATTTGATGGCACGGGATCACAGCGTGACCGTGGTTGAACTTCGCGGCTGTTTTGCCCTGTGAGCTCCGTCGATGATCAAGGAGGAGCCAGCTGATGAGAGTAGCGAAATATGTGCGACAAGCTGGTAGATTATGGGGAATGCGCGACTACTTCAGGTCAGCACTCGAGGACTACGTCGCTTCTTGTCCTGTGCCGACTCACTGGGAGCGCTCACGTAAAACAGCAAGTCTCGTGTACTTACCTCTCTTTGTCCATCAGTTCATCCTTTGTTCTCGCTCTGTTGTCGCCCTCTCCAATGATGCACGGCCGACGCGTCTCTTCGCCTGCCTCCTGGCGAGTCCTGGGCAAGTCTTCCCGGAAGCCGGCCTGAGTCCGGGCCATGTGATTGCCGTAAGCCGATGATGCAAATCATGGGGAGAACACCGGCTAGAGAGCGGGGCATCGGGCTCAAATTCCGGGCAGCAGCCGCTTGTCTTTAGCCGCCATCTCATTCGCCAGGCTGCACGACATGGGTTTCCCTCAGGACATCGTTCCACCGTTCCCCGACATCACGAAGATTCCCCTGCACGCGCAGGGTGTCCCCGTCCCGGGTACGAAGCGCGAGGGGCAGACAGGTGCGCGTCACATCCGTCGCGACAGCTGCTTGGTAACTGACACGCCACGCGTCTGTCGTAGCCCATTACCGGAACGGCCTCTGGGGCTACGTCGACGAGAACACACCCGGTGTCGTCCCGACGCTTGACAAACTATGGGAGCGCACGCTTCATCACCGCGCTGACCGCAACTTTCTCGGACGGCGCCCCCTTCTCTCCAAGTCCCGCTGAAGTTTGACAACAAGTACGTTTGGGAGACGTACAAGGAGGTGGACGTCCGGCGGAAGAACGTTGGAAGCGCGCTGGTCTCGCTCTTCCAGGATGGTACCATCGGTGGTGGCGAATTGACACTATTGGTATATGGGCTCCTAACCGGCCGGGTGAGTGTACAATGTGCCAACAAATTCGCGCCAGCTAACATTCACTCCCAAGAATGGTTCATTGTGGACCTTGCGGCGCAGGGGTACAAGAAGACGCTGGTCAGCTTGTACGACACGCTGGGACCGGACTCTGTCTGTGAGTGGTGCAGGCTTGCTGCTTCAGAGCCGCTCACTCAAACCCCCGTAGCATACATCATCACCCACTCGCACCTCACTGTCGTCTTTGCCCAGCCGGATCACATCCCCACCTACTCAAGCTTGCACCTGAAGTGCCTATGCTTCGTCTCATCGTGAGCCTCGACCCTCTCGAGGACAACGCGCGGCGCATCTTGTCCGCTTGGGGACAAACGTGCAACATCAAGATCGTGGACATGCCCGAGCTCGAAGCCCTCGGCGCGTCAAATCCGCATCTGCCGATCCCTGCGCAGCCGAGTGACCTCGCGTCCATTTGCTACACCTCTGGTACGACTGGAAATCCCAAGGGTGTGCTCCTCTCGCACCAGAATCTCGCCCTCGCGGTGCACTCCAACCTTTACGGTATGGAGCTGCCGGAGGACGCCTCTACCCTGTCGTACCTACCTCGCTCACATTTACGAGGTACGTCGCTCACATCTCCTCTGACGCCATGCTGACTTGATTCAGCGGCTTACGAGCTCGTGTCCATGGCAATTGGTATGCGCATAGGCTACTTCAGCGGCGATAATCTGCGCCTGCTTGAGGATGCCCAAATCCTGAAGCCCGACTCGTTCCCGTCTGTGCCGCGCGTGCTAAACCGCGTATATCAAGCTGCCTCTATCGCTGGCAAGGCCCCGGGGCTCAAGGGCGCGCTGTTCAGGAAAGCCCTCGCCGCGAAGCTGGAGAAGTTCCGCGCGACAGGCGATAACACTCATCCTGTTGGGATAGATTGGTGTTCAAGAAAGTCCGCGCA
>VDMD01000256.1:0-21266 GCA_007026445.1 Schizophyllum amplum | reverse complement strand
TCGACTGTGGCAAAAGTCAATATATATTCACGCACTACATTGTTCTAAGAAGCGAGCGCACCAATCTGAACGTATGGATCGTTAACAGCCTCGACGTCGTACCCATACGCCACCTTCAGCATCGTGCCTGCCGCGAAACTGACATGACAATGACTCTGAGGACATATCTATGGCATAAAGCGGTCGTACCTCGTGATATGATCTGCAAAATTGTCCGGCGTCTTCAAGAAATTTCCGAGAGCGATTGCAGTCTGGCGCGACTCCAGATTCTGGAAGCTGGCGATGGCATTTTGATTCAAAATTTGTTGCACGAAGCGCCTATGCTTGCGGAAACGTGGCCCACTGCAAGGCTCAATTGATCAGCGTTTCCGTTCAGGTTGAAGGAGGTTGTACTCACTAATGAACGTGTGTGGTGGCGTTAGCCCAACCCATTCTATAGCGCTCTTAGTAATTGCGACGAGCGAACGGTAGACGACTTACAAGTCGCAGAGCATCACAAACCGTGGACGATCCGAGTAGATGCCGCTGCGCTTGTCCATGAGGTCTCTCGCTGCTTCGAGCGAATTCAGCACGATAATGTGTTTTCCGAAAATTTCAAGATGAACGACGTCGCCTGCAACGCGACAATAAGCTTGTGATGAGCCGCATAGTGGAACACGTACCGTATTGCTGTCCCCAGTCGGCAAACGATACCTCGGGGTCCTGCCTTGGCATGTCGAGTAAGTTGCCTATGAAAGGCTTCCGCCAAGGTCCGGGGGGATAAGGTGGACGAAAGCTGTCCTGACTTGTGCAGAAATACTACAGCCCCAACCGCGCAGGCGACGGCGAGGGCGCTCGCGACAGAACTAGTAGATGACATGGTGGGTGAGGAAGGGTCAATCCCACGGCCTCACCTACACGCTATCTCTTTTATACCGTAATAGACGTCAAGTCACGCGTCAGAAGGTTTGTCGGAGCGCTGAACGCCCGATTCTCATGCAGAAATCGGGGATCGGCTGATTGAGATACAGTAGATCGATTGGCGGGCTGTGCGGTGGTTGATTGCGACGAACACGCTGCTCGCTAGATGGGGGCGTTTCATCAAGACTCGGGTGAGACGCTCCGCTGGCATGTTCAGCTCATCTTGTCTTTGATGCATGCATGGCTGGCGTGCCTTCTTCGGAAAGGCGTAGTAGGAACAGCCACAGAATAACGCTTCAGAACGACGAACGTCTGGCCGTCTGCTGCATGACAAGAGCGAGCTGTTAGATGTGCCATAGTGCTGGGATATCGCGACTGCGAAGCGAGGATCGCGCGCTTTCAAGTGATCATCTGGTGCTCGGAGATGTAAGGTGTGAGAAGTGCGCTTACGACGTATCGGCATTCACTCCCATCAATGCCCGATCTTGAGACCTGAGAGCCTTGAGGCTGTTTACAGAGCGTTCGAGATTAAAATCGAGGACGAAGTGCGGATGCGCACGCGGTGCTTCGTAGATCCCTTGCGTCGCCCTCTGAATTTTCGCCCTGGTGCGTAGGTGTCAGCCAAACAGAATATAGACTGTTCAAAGTGAGCCGTGAGGCCAGAACCACCGTCAGTGATTACTCATCTTCCTGATCCATGGCTTGCGCCAAGCTTGTACGCTCGCGCTCGTAATGAAGTCGACATACCTATACTAGTCAGCAGTGGGGTAGGGATCGTAGTTGCGCTCACACGAAATGCAACAAGAGCGGCGTGTGCAGTCTGGGGAAAGGATCGAAGGAATCGGGGTCTGATGCAAGGGGCAGCATCGCGGCGAATGCAGATAAACGCAAGGGGAAACATGAGAACGCGGGGAAAACGTACCCTGCGAGCTGCCGAAGTGACGGCTGTAGGCTGGCTATAGATCAGCATTGCAGCGTTAGCTGAGCAGAAAAGCTTTTTCATGTCATTTCCCTCGTTCCCGTAAAGGAAGAACAACATTTCGAACGTACAAGGCAAGACGGAAGGCAAGGTCACGCAGACGTGTCACGCTATAGATTTCCCGCATTGCCGTTTACAGAAATGCTGCCTGAAAGCCTGTTCCCGGCCTGTTTACTGTGGCAGGTAAGTACTTGCGCGAGGTGAAGGAGATAAAAGTGTACATACAATGATGCAAGCATGGCATTGGTAGACAAGTCTCACCAGTGGAACTCTGCCAGCCCGAGTTCTGCCAGCCCGACATTCGCATATGGTGGCGCGATGCTGACACTGTACGATGGCCGAGAAGACATCAGGAGAAACGGGAGCTGGAAGCAGTAGACGAAGAAGCGGTTGCGCGTCATATCGATGGTCTGCCACTGGTGGTGAGAGCGCCCGAGTATCTTCTCGAGGTCGGACCGTTTACCTGTACTTACCTGCCCGACGTCACCCTTGCACGCAATCTGCGGCGTTTTGAGCACTGCTTCACTTGAAGTATGCCAAAAGGATGATCAGCATTACATCTGTATAATCGAGGTGAAGCCTAATGCCAACGCTTACGACCTTTCACTGTAGGCCTACCATGTACTATCAGCCAAGTGTGCATGAAGTGGCACGGCGACAAAAGTGCTTACCCTAGTGGATGGGAAGAGATACATCACAGAGAGCAACAATCAGTCCCGCTCGGCAGTAATCACTGATACGCGACGACGCACGGTATGCTGCTTACCTGACCTCCTGCATCATCGGCCATCGCATGCAATTGCAGCTTCCTATGTCCATCGAGTTGCGGTCAGCGCTTATCGGCTGGCCGAAAGTGAGCGTACTTACGTCTGCGCGCGGGCTTCTGACCTTCGCATTGCTCTCGCATCGCTTGTTTGGTCTTCGCGGGACGGGCAGCGCTGCCCCATGACAGACGCGGCAATCGCGCTATCCCTTGTGCGAGACACATAATGTGGTTCGTGCGTCCAGCTGCCCCGCTATCTGAACCATGACGCGCTCCAGGCGTGCGGGGTTCTCGCCTCGTCGGGCAGATTCTCCACCGATGCATTCATCAATATACCCCGAGCGGAGAAACCCGCCGACGAGGCTATGTGGTGGGCAGGAAAACGGGCTTTTGGCGGCGCCGGCGAGGGAAATGAAGACAATGAACCGCAGTTGAGGCACTTCCTTGTAGAAATCATGACGCATAGACGATTTCGTGGGTCGGTTACTCCATTGGCCTTGGAGTACAAATTATCTGCTATGGGCGCCCATAAGCGGCCTTCAGGAACTCGCGGCGGAATTGAAGACCAGTCTAAAGTATGTCAAAGTCAGCATGCCGTCGCGGTATGACGAACACCGAGTTCACTTCGAGCAGAAGACGGCGCCAGGCCATTGTTGATCAGGTCGGAATCATCCTTACCCTTTCACGTCGTTCCAGCTTGTTGGGCCGCGTCTGCTGGCCTAATTTTTCTGTGTTAAAGCGTCAGCAAGCCTTCCATTGGCAGTACCAGGGTACATCATGTACAGGTGCCTTCACCGTCTTCGTCCATTCAGCCGAGTGCAAAAGCGCATGACGCCTTCGCAGGTCGTTTCTCCTAGCAACGGTTTAGTTCTGCATTAGTCTTTGGGCGATAACACACTAGCAAATTGTAAGCGCAGAATCTCAGCCCAACACCGTTGCCCCGCTTCGCAGACGGCGTCCTTCCCTGGCCTGATTGAGGGGATAGAACACATGACGGAGTTTGCCATGGGATCCATCTTGACGAATTTTACATCACGCCCGTAAGCGAGTCCCTTCACGTTAACACCCAGATGAGCGCGCCGCCGTGATGCATGGTGACTACTTTTCAGAGTACGTGTCAACGGCTGGGTGTGGTTCAGGGATTCGATACGTACCATGAGCCTGACGACGGGCTCGTCTGACGAGAAAAGGTCTCGTGAAGCATCGAGACCGACGTCTCGCACCTTCAAGACGGTCATTTTTATGATTTCGTCCTCGCGTGACAGCCAGCAGGGACATGAGCTTTGAATTCTGTGAGTAAAAACGTGAGGGTCAGGTTCCACGTACCCATCATGGGAGCATATCAAGTCTGGTTGCGAGGCGCAAATCCAAGGACATCAAGCGGAGGTCGACTGAGGGGTCAGAGAGGCCTAACGGTCAAGACCGCGATACAAGACTGGCTTCGAGCAACAGCGGTGACCGCGTTGCATGACAGTCACGCAGGACACCGCAGATAAACGAGAATAACGATTCCGTAAAAGCCCTTCGTCGTTCAAGTACTGGTTCAGCAATATGACTTATACAACACGATGAGCCAGGTTACTTATGTTCACATTTTTTCCACGTAAGAGCTCTGCAGTGCATGGTCCACATGGCCGAGTTACCACCTATCACTTGTCCTGGCAGAAAGTGTCAGCGATGGCTGCGCGGCAATTAGAGACTTTCGCGCAGGACCTGTGTATTTCCAGCTCGAAGCTAGCCTTGACGCCCGGCTGCAGTGTGATGATGAAGCTAAGAAGCATTAGGCTGAGAATTAGGTAACGCAGTCCACACGCTAGTATCGTCCATTCGCCAGTAGACGCCCTCGAGCAGAACTACCGGAGCGCCGAGCGCTCAAACAATTGTTCATCAAGAGGTGCGTGCTTCTGCAAGAGCGCTCCTCGCCATCGTATCGCTCGAGAGTTGATAGCTGTGAGACCTGCACCCCGCCGGGAAAGGATTTAATTTTGGGCGTGGAAGGGAGAAAACGGAGGCTGGCGGTGGACGGGAGGAAACTGAGATCGTGAGCTATTCGCGTGATCGGCATCTGCCGGCCACGTGCCAATTCTCTCACGCCACTGCATTCTCGAGCGCTCCTTCATCATGCATGTGCGTTGTGAGCTCTGCTTTCTCCATCGTCGCTTCTGCCTGACTCTTGCTGATATCAAGTTTTCTGCAATTTTATACGGATACATCGAACGCGCTCTCTCTCGCGCTTGCTATCCTTGCTGGCTCGCTGAGGGGGAAAAGCTTCCCCGAGACATTTACGCGTCCGAACACCGATCTTCCGCAAGTTCCAGTTGCAGTTGGACAGTTTATCATGATCAAGCATAGACACCTCGACACCTCCCTTCCCCTTAACGGGAGGGTACCTGTATAAGAGGCGCCCAGATTGTCCCCGGATCATCACCGCCCTCAACACCTCCGTCGACCATCTTAGCCGCTCGCGCGAACTTGCCCGCATCACCAGTCAAGATCCGCACTCACGACCCGTACCTCAAGCTATATACTTGGTGAGTAAAGTGACCCTTTCCCTGTGTAATCACCAATGATAGCAACAGGATACACTCGACATCATCATGAGCTACGACGCCTCCTTCAAGACTTTCCCTGTAGCAAGATTTGCCTATAACGAGTACGACCGCATTGGAAGCGGCTCTAATGGTGTTGTCGCCCGTGCAGTAGATACCAAGGACGGGCGCGTAGTGGCGCTCAAATTTCAAGCCCGCGACACGCGGCCAGGCGCCCCCGTCCTCCGGCAGCAGAGGAAAGAACACATCATTCACGCCGCCCTCAGCGACCACCCGAGCGTCGTGACCCTCATAGATACCTACGTCACCGCCGATCACGTCGTCTCCGCCATGCACCTCTGCCGTGGCGGCGATCTCTTCACCGCCGTCTTCCACGACGCCTTTCGGTTACGCGTCGACGAACTCCGCGATGGCTTCCTCCAGCTCACCAGCGCGCTCTCCTACATGCACGCTAACGGCCTCTACCACCGCGATCTCAAGCTCGAGAATGTACTGCTGTCCCCCGACCTGCGCACATGGAAAATCTGCGACTTCGGCTGGGCAAGCGACCAGGAGATCACAGAGCAGCCCGGGTTGGGAAGCACGTTCTACCGCGCGCCAGAGATCCTGCGCGGGCACTACTACAACCGCGACGCCGACATCTATGCGCTGGGCATGGTTATGTTTGTCGCCGTCGCGCAGAGCAAGCCGTGGCTACGCCCCCATCGCAAGGACGTTGACTTCCGCCTGTACCTTACCCATGGCGTCGCGCACCTGCAGACCGTTGCCAACATCTCCGACGCCTTCGGCGAGCTCTGCTCCCGGTTCTTGACCGCAGATCCGCTGGACCGCATCACCCTTGTTGAGGCGGGGCAGGAGTTGGAGGCGCTCAACCCGATCATGCTCCGTTGCCTCCCCGCCGACTTCTTCGACGGGCCGCGCGTGCCACCGCGCCCTACACGCCACGTCACACGCAACGCGGAGAAGCAGCAGACGCAGACGCCGCAGCCAGCTACTGTGCCATCTCTCGTCCGTACCACATCCGGCGACACATGGAGTGCCAGCTCGGTCGGGCAGCCCGCCACCCCGCCGCCCACGCCGCCCTCTGGTTCTCCCACCCCGCGAGAGGAGAAGATCAATGTCATTCCCGCCCAGCCCATGCTGTCCTCCGGTTTCCCTGCCGTCTCCTATTCGCATACCCCCTTCTCCATCGCGCCGACGGAGCCTATTCGCCAGAAGATGGGCATCAGAGAGCGATTGGGAGCGTCACTGCGACGCGCGGTGCGGAGTCTGCAGAGCAAGAAGGCGTCGACTTATGCGTCAAGTCCGTTTGACCCTACGACGACTGTCGGACGGTGAAGGCGGTTTTCCGTTGCGTTAGGCACTGTTCATGGTTGGGTCACCTTTGTCTGCTCATTGTACACTACACTACCATCGTCTCGCATTACTAGCATCATACGAACGGACTAGCGGAAGGAATTGCATTCATTTTGTACTTATTGAACGCTCATTGGCGTTACACTTGTAGCTCTGTGGTTGGGAGGAATTATTAGAGTTGGCGGTCATCATCAGCGTTGGCGTCCTTCGTATGAACCTCCCTTAATTCGTAGGCTTCTAGAAAGTTCAGCTGTCCTTCCCATTTGACGTCGTCCTCACACTTGCTTCTTCTCCATCACCCTCAACTTTCGAGCAACAAACATGAGCGGCAACACCGAGCCAAAGCCCGCGGAGCCTCTGCTTCTCGAGGACAAGTCCACAAACACAGATGCGACACAAACTAACGTAGGCGGAGGGAAAATACCCCTCCTCGACGAACTGGGACCCATGGTGGTCAATAGCGATGGCGTGCGTTTTCAAGTTGTGCAGCACAGCGAGAGAGATGTAGATAGCTGACATAAGAACAGACGCTCTCAAGAATAGGGAATTGGGCAGAGATGACAGAGGCGGAAAAGAAGAATACGCTTCGCGTGCTTTCAAAGAGGAATCAGTGAGTACTGGGTTCAAGTGTCTCCAAGTCAACGCGGGGCGGGATACGAGATAAGATGCGGAAAACTGGGCTGATACTCCGGTTTAGGCTGAGATTGACTGAGGCGAAGGAAGCGTTAGCGGGGAGTGCAAGCGTGTCAGGGTGATGGGTGGGAGGAAGGCATACTTGAGCTACAGGAAACTCCCGGAGCGTGGGACGAGAGGGAGCAGAGGAGAAGTATATCTGAATATGGAGGACGGACAATGGGGTGAGGTGACCCCGAACTTGAAGGGAAGTCGTTATTGAGCGGGAGAAAGTCTTGTCGCTGGCCGATCACGACATCAGACGGACCGCAATGACGAGCAGAACAGCATGCATTCTATACACTCGATTCCACCTTCGACAACAGCAGGCGTACCACTCTAGTGGTGGTGCTCCTCCACAACCGGGTCCGCCTCAAGCATCTCGAGGAACTCTTCCGCGCTGCTGGAGGCCGCCGGGGCCTCGCCAGCCGCAGGGGTCGACGCGAGCGTGGGCTCGGCCGCGTCGTATGCGGACAGCTCAGCAGCGATGTCGGTGGGGAGAGCCGGGGCGGAGGGTTTCTGCGGCGCGGACCACGTCTTGACGGTGCCGACATGGGCGTCCTTGGCCTGCTTGCACGTTAGCCGATCACACAGTATTTCAACCCAAGTGTAAACGCACAGCAACCGCGGGCTTGTATGCCTTCAACTCCTTGATGTAGAGCTGCTGGACGATATCTGGATGATACGCGGTAAGAACACGCTGGCTAGAAATAAAGTGTGAGACGCACCTGCGCGTGCAGCGGCAGAAGTAGCGAATGCGCGGGACGCATTTTGGGCCTGCAACATATATCAGGGCCATGCCATCGCCTCTGCGGACGCGCACTCACGACCTTGGGCGCCTGCCTGAGCATGAAGGACATGGTGGGGATGACGGGCGGGATAAAACGGCGGGTGCGCACGTGCCAGCGTGGGCCGGCGTGACCACCCAAGCGTGACGTCGTGCCGGCGCAAACGCAAACACCGCGGCAAACAACCGAGGTCGAACACTTGCTTTTGCTATCCCATCAACTATGCTCGCTGCCACCAGACTCACCGCCGCGCGTCGTGCTGCGCCGCAGCTTACGACCGTCGCCAAGCGCTACGCGTCGAGCGTGAAGGAGGGCTCGGTCGCGTCGTCGAAGGAGTTCTCGTGAGTGGAGGTGTTGACGTCCCGGTTTTACGCGAGAGGCTCATGTGGGCGTGCAGGAAGAGGGAGAAGGCCCAGGAGGGTGGGTCATGTGCTGCATATGCGGTGTGCGGAGGCTGACTTGGGCGCAGACAGCTACGCTCGCCAGCACGAGCAGGAGCTCATCAAGAAGATGCGTGATGAGGTATGTTCTCGGCGCGGGATGGTCAGCCTACGTGCATGCTGACCTCGACCTCAGATTGAGAAGAAGCGCAAGGAGCTGGTACGCTGCCTTGTCATGTCTATAGCGCTTCTACTGAAGTCTTGTCCTACAGGACGTTCTCGAGAAGCAGCACGCCGACGAGCTCTCGAAGGCGGAGAAGAAGTAAAATGGATCATCTTGTGCGTCCCAGCTTTCCGCCCTTCCATCCACGCCCATCGGCTCCCAACTGATCGTCCTGCTCAGACTTCACGGTCGCGTCTCTGGGAATGTCCGCGTCTGCACAAATCAAGGACGGATAATTACGAACCGATCTGTAACCATAAAGTCCACGAATGCTCCAACGTCGCCGCCTCACTTGCCTGTCCATCTTCACTTGCTTTTCCACTGCCTCACTGGCCTATTCACTTTAACAGTGGCAATGCGCTTGGCTATACTCATAGCGCAGGCATGTTTGCGCCCTCATGCATGGCTCCGCAGCAAGCCCCGCTCTACAGCCCCGCCTCCGCACACAACTGGGGCTCGAGGCCCTCGGGATGTGGGCATGGGTCTCAGGTCGACCCTGTTCTCGACCGTCCTCGTGACTGCCCCCTCTCTTCTTTCTCGGACATCCGGGGCTTGTTTGTTCTTCGGGACTTGCTCTGTTCTTTCGTGACTGATGTTCTTCATTGAATCGAATCTCGACCCTTCGATTTTGACCATTCGACACTTCGGTGCTCGACCATTCGACACTTGGTGCTCGACCATCCGATCCTTCGGTGCTCGAGTTAGCGAACCCTTCGCCCGTCCCTCGTCATGTCCTGGTTATGTCCAGGCCGGTCCTGATACCGCGGACGGATCTATGCCCGCCTTGCATCCTGTCGGGCGGGCCGTTGTAAGTGTTCGAGGCGGAGGTGTTGAGATTGTCGAGGCTAGCGGGGCCGATGTGAGTGTCGAGGCGGGGGCGTTGGGAGCTTCCGACGATTCAGTCATGCTCAGTCTTCATTCCCTCTTCTCAGTCTTCCTTCCCTCATCTCAGTCTTCATTCCCTCTTCCCAGTCTTCATTCCCTCTTCTCAGTCTGTCTTCGCACTCCAGTGATTTTGTTCCCTCTTCTCAGTCTTCCCTACCTCGTCCGCTGACCTTTGCATGATATGGAAATGATTGGCGCGACGCAAGGGCATGACCGTGATAGCACAAGGGCATGGCCGTGATAGCAAGGGCATGGCCGTGATAGCAAGGGCATGACCTTGATAGCAAGGGCTTGACCTTGATAGCAAGACCTTGATAGATTGGTAAGCACCATACCTGTGCAGTGGTTCATGATAGCTCATGTCAGTGCAGGCGTCGCTTTTATTCCTCCGGTGCATTCAGCATCAGATGTGTTCAGCATTCGCCGTCCTCCGGTGCATTCAGCGGTCGCAGCCTCCAATGCCTGCAACGGCCGTCGTCCTTGCAGCACGAGGACCGGTAGCGAGAACTACCAGCGGTACGTCGGGCACGACTACTAAAGTGCCATCGGAGCGCATGCGATAGTGAAGTAGACTAGGACGGACGCCTTGAGCATCGGCGTGATACGATTTCCTTGTAGTCTGAGTATAGCTGGTACGAAATACCACGGCTGGCATGAGCGTACAAATCATCTCTGTTATCTCGTGAGATGGGGGACCGTTATGGCAGCGTCTCTTCTGCATCTGGGCGGACTCCTTGCTGGTGAGGATGAAGGGTTGGCTGCCTTCGAGTGCAAAGTGAAGACATCAGATGGTCACATCGCGGCAAGCGGCATCCCGCTAACGTTCGTGGTCTCCGACCCGTATCGCTACCATGTCTGTGCAACGACGCCTCCTTGCACCGCTCAGACCCTGCCAAGGAGCGCTGACCGCCACCGCCACCGCGGAAGTGGGCGCTTGCTTGGTGGGCGGCGCGCATTTGCAAAACACACGGGATCTCCGCGCCGAAGTCATTCAGTTCCGGCTGCAGAAAACCATCTTCACAACTTGGCTTCTATCCCTTGCCTCATTCCTTGAGAGCGACGGGTTGCGCAGTCCTCCTTGCTTGTCTGCACCGTCTCCTTCTGCCGAGTCATCTTTGCTAGGCCGAGTGCTCGTGCTGAAACACAGTCTCCCTCGGAGTCCTAGTCGCGGACCGCGTCCTAGGGCGATACTGCTTTACGCACATCGCTCCAATCACGCCTGGCTGCACCCAATATTTCTGCTTCCCCTTCTATTCCCCCATCATGCGACCGACGACAGCGCTTCTATGGTGCGCGCTGTGTCTGAGGGCGAGCGCGACGATGCTGGAACCCATGGAACAGGTGCGTGAACTGGATGTATGCGTCCTTCACGAGTGTACTGACTGCAGTTTATGCGCTTGCTCTCTCTATATCCGCTCACCCTCTGCGCCGCAAAATGGAATCCCCTCCATGATATACGTTCACCACGGAACTCGACCCTGGAACTCGGCGGACACTTGCTCTTGCACCCCTCCTCCCTCCTGCCTAGTCCTGGGTGTTCGATTTCTACACCGAGGACGGCGATTTGAGGCAGTTCCCTGTATACGGTGAGTGTTTATGCTCATAGTCAAGTACGCAATGCTAAACCAACTTCTTCGTCCCATTCACCTTGCTCTTCATGCCGTATCCTGCAACGCCCTCCCCCGGCGCTGCTTCTACGATCGGCTGCGCCCAAACGTCCTGCCATCCGGCTCGCACCTCCACTTCTGGCTACGCAGAGCAATGCGAGACCATGCGCATCAAGTGGAATCGGGGCTCAGCAACAGGGTGCGTCGCACAGCCTGGCGAACGATGAGCGTTTCATTGACGAAGCTGTACAGCCCGAGCGGGACAGCGCCATACTCGTTTCTGATATACACTTCGTACGTCTCTTGCTTGTGTTTATTCGGTCAATCCCTGGCATATGTTCACTTCGTGGCATACCTCGTCTTCCCAGTACCAGTCGTCTTCCCGGATTCGGTCGTCATCCTACATCGTCTGACCATCTACATCTTCCAGAATATACCAATTCCCCTTCGTTCTTGACGTGGGCAGCGGCAACGAATACGACTTCGAAGTCCCATTCCCTCCAAATACGCAGGTGAGCGCGCTCATACCCATTCTACATTCCCAAACTAACCAAAGATCGCTCATAGGTTCAAATATGCATGGTATGTGCTGCCGCAGTATCTGTAGGCTCTGAGGGATGTCATCGCTCCCCCCGTTACCATGTGTTGCTCATTTCTCATCGGCTTGTCTCCTCGCTGTTCACTCTGGCTCACCTCGCAATCCCCTCACCCAATCCTTACTCCTTCATCCTCTTCATCAATCGGAGTCGCAGCTCATCGACGGTCGCATCGCTCATGATCATACTCCCAGTTCGACGCCAACGGCTACACCGGCGGCTGCCAGTCCGTCGTCAACGTCGTACATAACACCACCGCGTTCAGCCGCTCGTGCTCGAACGACACGCTCAGCTGGCCGGACGGGCCGCTCGATATCGAGGCGTACGATGCGTCGGGGCCGTTGTCGTGGACGGGGTGGCCGCCGCAGGTGAGTAGCGTTGTACATTGCAGGATGAGACGTGTTGACGGTGCTTTCTGTTGACGGTGCTTTCAGTGTACCGACCTCCAACTGACGCCCAAGAATGGCACGGCGCCGTATACGGTGACGGTCAGTGGTCTGTATCGAGCACCTGGGATTTAGGCTCATTGTGTGAGCAGGTGGCCCCGCCGTCGCACCCGCCATATAACGCTACTATCAATGATATGAGTACTTTCAGTGCGTATTGGGTGATTTATGCGAACGCGTGCGGCACAGCTGATATGGACGGCAGATTGGACTGTGGGCCTGAGCTGGAGTACGCCGTTCTATGTCTCGGTGAGTCACGGGACGTTATTTTGTCATAATAACTGGATTGCCTAATGTGCTACCAAAGGTCGCAGATTCGGATCACAACTTGTGGTCTATCGGGATGCTACATAGCGGCGAAGGCAAGGCGTCTTGTCTAGGTGGAGAGTGAGTTTCATGAGCGTGATTTGCGTAGCAAATAGCTGATGTTGCCGCAGTGACCCCTCTGTCGTTTCTCCTGCTGCTGCCGTAGGGTGCGTCTTCTTCCTCGCCTTGTTATCCTGCCCATCATCCTCATCTTGACCTCATCCTCATCCTGGCCCTCATCCTCATCCTGCCCTCATCCTCTTCCTCTCACCGGCCTCATGCTGTCCTCTCACCTGCTAACTCACCTCCCAGCGCCGGAATCGGCGGCCTTGTCCTCGGCCTCATCGTTGGCGCCCTCGGCGTCTGGTTCTTCCTCCGCCGCCGCCGCTCGCGACGCCCCTTCTCCTCTGCGCACGAACCCTTCGCCGTCGAGCCCCCATCGCCCTCCTCGCCGTACGCGCCCTACGACCCACATGCGCAGACGCCATATGCCGCGCAGATGCCCTTCCCTCGCGAGCCGTCATCGCCCTTCCACCGGGAACCGTCATCACCAACGACCCAGGCCGGAAGCGCGCTGCTGCCCCAGGCCGGGAGCGCGCTCCTGGACCCCCTACGACGGACGGAGGGCAGCAGCAGCGACGGCGGCATGCGCGAGAGCGCGCACAATGTCTACGTCGTGCACCACGACGGGGGCGCGGTGCCGGTGACGGTGTACCACGGCGACGACACGCGCGTGGTGGAGCTGCCGCCGAGGTATGCGGGGAGTGAGGGCGATGGAGAGCGGGGTATGCGGGATGGAGAGCGGGGTGTGAGGGATGGAGAGCGGGGTGCGAGGGATGGCGAGCGCAATTCGGGAGACGGCGCGGGGGAGAGCGAGCCGTTTGACCCGTATAGGGAAGAGAGCAGGGATGAGGGGTTTAGCCCGCAACTGTTGATCGACCAGCGTCGACGACCAACTGGTGCGCGGAAACCACATCGACGATAGCGTTCAGCACGTCTTGGATTTGCTATATGGTACATTTTATCTGGGCCTGTCATCTTTCTGGATCTCATTTGTTGTAATCGTGCTCTGCAAGACCCTTACATAACATGTTCTCTATATACCTTACCAATTTACTATGTCGTGTCTCGCGACGCTTACTTCATTGTGTACTTGGAAGTTGGAAGTTGACCATAAGATGATGTATATTCTACTTGCCGTATACTTACTCCATAGCAGGATATAGATCTTTCAACACATGAAATGCGCACAGGTACTCACAGTCCTGCCTGAACATCAGCAGGGCGCCAATGCACCCAAGGCCAAACCGTGACGCGTGTCGGGCGGTCACATCAACCGCGTCGGCATATGCCGATTTGGGAGCTCCTTCCCTGCCTTCTCCCGGCCTTCTCCCAAACCATGTCAGTCGCGGGTTCGCTGCCTCTCGAGACTGCCCAGCCTGCAACGCTGCCGTTATCGAAACTCCTTCTTTCTTCCTCCTCATGACAGGCGTCCTGGTGTATCGATGAGCCACTAAGTAGTGAGGACCTTAACTTGCGGCGTGCCCACCTAGTAACGAGATACTTTTGGTGTCAGGTTGTCATTGGATAGACCCCCTATACCTTACTGTGGCCAGATATCGGTCATGTGCGAATTGACCCGACAATGACTGCCGCGGAATATGGCCATCCAGCTGCCCTTAGTACCCGACAGTCGAGACAACCATGCTTTCAGCCATGATCTTGAACGTTGCACCGATTTCAATGCAAAGGTACGGCTGAAGTATTGGAGGAAATTCTCACACGAAGCTCCCGCTTCCAAGCGCTGTAACTGCGTGGTATGGATCTCTCTTCATACAGAAGCAACTACGCGCTCAGCCACTCTTCCCATGTCATGCAACCCGTGAGCATCGCGTCGAGCGGTGCAGCTCATTTTGAACGCCGCATCTAGGGGAGAATGAATTCATCTTACGTGTCAATGCTATACACGACGACCAAGGTCTGGATAAGTACAGAGCTCTGTCGCCGCTGATTCTCCCCGCCTTTCTCTTCGTTCTTGAGCGTCTCGGGCGACCCTGCCAGCGCGCACGTTGTCTCATCACGCCCCTTTGTCTGTTCATTCTCGCTGCGGGTCAGCGCTACTCCTTCTCTTCATTTCCAGTCGTGATGTACGCGACGGTCACCACGCTGCTGTTGGGCGCCCTCACCGCGGTCGTCTATGCGGCGGTCACGGAGCCCATGGAGCTGGTATGTAACTGGCTATATGCTTCCCAATAACTTACTGACGAGACATGATCAACCTCTTTTCTTCTTCGGCTTTGTCATGGCCACACGCGCCCGATAACTCTGTCATGTTCGCCTATCTGATACTTCGCGCTGCACAATCATATGACCAGTCCTGGATGTTCGATTTCTACACCGAGGACAGTATTTTGAACCAATTTTCGGTTTACGGTGAGTGCACTATCGCCTCAAGTTACACTGTCCTGATGTTTTGGTACGATCTACAGAGCAATGCGAGACCATGCACGTCAAGTGGTCGCGAAGCTCAGCGACCGGGTCCGTTTCTTACACCATGGAGTTGGTCTTTTTGAGTGCTGACGCACGCGCCCGACACGTTTTCAGGCCGAGCGCGACAGCACCTTATTTATTTCAGATATACACAACGTACGTCAACCTTTCTATGCTCATACCACGCTACTCGCCCTTCGAAGAGCGTCTTCGCATGCTGATCAAGCCTCTTCAGATTATATCCCTACCCTTTCGTTATCGACGTCGGCGATGGCCCCGAATTTAACTGGGAGATTCCCTTCCCACCGTCCACGCAGGTAAGCCCAAGGCCCGGTGATGCGCGTCTGCATTGGGCTGAATAACATCAAGTTCCAGATATGCATGGTACGATGACAGCCTCTGGCTCTGGTCACGATCGCTCACGCAGGCTCCGCTTCGCACAGTTTGACGCAAACGGATACACGGGCGGCTGTCAATCCGTGGTCAGCGTCGTGCCGTCGACTAAGGATGAGCTCAGCAGTACATGTTCCAACGATACCCTCACGTTTCCGGATGGCCCGCTTGATGTTGATGCGTACGACTCGTTGGGGCCGCTTTCCTGGACCGGCTGGCCGGCACAAGTGCGTTCTCCCTCCTCATGTCGATCTTCTGAGAGCAATACAGCAAGCTGACGCTCACGCAGTGCACGGATCTTCAGTTGACACCAAAGAGTGGCACGCCGCCGTACACCTTGACGGTAATATCAGTGTACGCTCGTCAGCCCTGAGCCCTTTCTGATCTCTCTCAGGTCGCACTGCCCCTTCACCCTCCTTACAATGCCACTCTTGAGGATATGAGTAGCTTCAGTGCGTGTTGACATATCACTGCCAGATGCGCGACCTCAAGTGACAATGACCACAGACTGGACCGTGGCCTTGACATGGACTATGGGCTTCTTTGTCTCGGTGAGCTTTGGGACAATCAAGGCAATGGCAGATACTGACGTCGCGGCACAGATCGCAGACTCTGACCACAATATGTGGTCAATCGGCATGTTACACAGTGGACAAGGCAGCGCTTGGTGCATGGGAGAGCAAGTCTTGGGCAGCGCCGTCGCTACAACTAATACTCATGAAATATCTTAGAAACAATGTTGGCGTCTCCGCAGGAGCAGCGGCAGGGTACGCTTTCGTTCGTTCCTTTAAGCATATCTCTGCTTACTTTCCTCCACTAGAGCCGGAGTAGGTGGCCTTGTGCTGGGCGCAATTGTCGTTGCTCTTTTAGTCCGATGTGGATGGCGTTCGAAGGAGGCGCCATCAGAAGCGGATCTTTTCACCGGGATAGAATTCCCAGAACCGATGTTGATGGCTGAGGGCGGCATAAGCAACGTATACGTTGTACACCATGACGGAGGGGCCGCGCCTGTGACGGTTTACAATGGCGCCAACGCGCACGTGCTGGAGCTTCCGCCTCAGTACGCGAGCGAGCGCGGCGAGCCTCCCGACGGACGTCTTCGTTTGGTTACCCAGGCAGAGGAGGGCGAAAGTGCAGGTCGGGCGGTGAATTGGAACGAGACGTTGCAGG
Organism: Schizophyllum amplum; assembly: GCA_007026445.1. Lineage (NCBI taxonomy): Eukaryota > Fungi > Basidiomycota > Agaricomycetes > Agaricales > Schizophyllaceae > Schizophyllum > Schizophyllum amplum. The sequence continues at coordinate 4,763 of VDMD01000256.1, read as the reverse complement.
CCCCACGGCGGCCGACTGAAGCGCGAAAGCCGAGCAGGTCCAGGGCGCGGAAGCTCAAGCTATCGAACGGGGAAGCTGTATGAACTTCCCTTTCTCAATGAATGCACATATTGTCCCTCACTTCTGTTTCAGAATCAGGCTTTGTTTCAAGTCTGTTCTCAAGACCTTAACGTTCTAACAATCAGCGCCTTCATACAGTGGTCCAGTTCATGTCTTGCATGTCTACTTACATGTCTGTTGTGCGTAGTATTATGCGTTTGGCTAATTTACTACTTGTTCGTGCTGCCTGGAGATGTAGATTTAAGAGATTGATGCAATGCATCGTCGCTATCGCTTCGCACCCAAAAGCTTTCCGGTTCGCAACACATGCGCAACATCTCGACAGGTGAGGCTATACCGTATGCCGCGCGGTAATGCTTCTCCTTTCTCTATCACCCCCTTGATCTCTTCGTCGGCGAGTAGATGCCAATTATCGAGCTCGACGTTCGAGTTCCGTAAATGAGGTCGTCCGCTGCTGGTGAGGATAAAAGAGTCTTCCTTTACATCGCAAATGCTAAGGAGATCGGTCAGTCAATTTGAAGGCCTTCCGGGTGGGATAGAGGCCGCGCACCCATGCAGATGTGACCCATAGAGCGCATCCGTGGTAATGACGAGGCTGCGAGGTTCGAGGAGGATGGTCAAGACGGGTGTGGGGTCGACGCGGCGGCCATGCACCTCCGTAGAGCTAGGTTGATCGTTTTCGGGTGCATTGCTAGGCTTCTCGTCGGCGTTGGGCGCGTAGCGATAGTAGTGGAAGACAGTGTGGCGTCCCGAGGGACAATGTGGCGACAACGGGATGATATGCGGGTCCATCCTCATGAGGCTGCCGAAGTGCATCGTGAGATACATTAGCTTAGAGGAACTGCGATGTGCGCATACCATTATGCCTTGGCCAGGAAGGTACTACGGCATCCCGAAAAAATCATTTCAGACAAGCAAAGGAGCGGCTGGTCAGTTGGACGACAAAACATCAGGTATGGGAACCACTGATACCTCATTCAGGATTATATGGTTTGGCTGACCGTGCGGGGATCCGTCAAAGGCGCCTGTGTCTTTCAGGCGCGTGATGAGATCGGGACTGGAGCGGCATAGTCCGTGAGTTGCGCTGGCGTTATACCTGATAATTTGCGAATAAGGACGCACTAAGAGGTGACAATGCTGGGTAGATCGCTGGCGAGCAAAACGTTCTTCTGTGTTATCTCGCCGCCTGAACAACGAGAGACCTCAGAGTCCTGCAGTATGAGCATCTTCCCAGTGCAACGTACCCCAAAGTTGTAGTCTGAATAAATAAGAGAATGAGACGCCGCATGAGGTCATATGGAATACCACCGACCTGCGATTCCTGAGCTGCCTCCAGCTTTTATGCGGGGAATTCTGGATCTATAGTCCATTCGTCAGATGTACAGCTGGCCTGCCGATAACTAAGCTCACCTTTTGGATGAGGTAGCCTTCCTCGGCGTCCTGCAGTATATAAGGTCAAAGTCAGGCCGACGACAGTGGACTGCAGGTCCATACGGTAACAAAGTTCGGAATGTAGTAGACACCTGTTCCCTTGCTAAAGTTTGAAGTCGAAATAGCTGAACAGGCTGCAATAAGAGAGATGGATCTATCGGTTGCAGTGCTCATGGTTGGCAATCTCTAGGCGAGAGGTTTCGAAGTTTTGGGTTGCGTTCACGTTCAAGCCAAGCCGCGTCTCCGACGTCCGTCGCATGACCCTCGGCAACTGCCGCTCGCGTCACGTGAAGGTTGAACTGGTGGCAAGATTGTGGCAAGAGGAAGGTGGCCGCCAACCAGTCTCAGAGGGCTCTATGTCAAAGCTTAAAGCTTAAACCTCCAGAGATGCTTCAGCATCACAATTATGTAGTCACATCGTTGTCCAAACAGCGACTGGATATCTTATGGGCCATAGTCATCATGCGCCCTGGTCAGCTTGCGCCACCAGAGGCATATACGTTGCTCAGTACACTACATAAGTGAATATCGTAAATAATAAAGCACGCAGCGATAGCAGGCGGAGTCTATATGGTACAATAGGGGCGATAGCGTGTGCAAAATCCAGCAGAGGACCGATTGGGTATGTAGAGGAGAGAAAGTAAGGCAGCAGAAAAGATATTGGAGATGTCCGCAGATGCGTGAATGATGCGGTTGTGAAAGAGGAGACGGAGATGAGAGAGGGTGGAGGGGAGACGGAGCGAGAGGTGAGAAGGTGGCAAGACGTATATACATCAAGGATGAAGAGTTAGACGTAAGTACAGTGAGCAGTTGGCGAGGAGAGCGATTCGTATATACACGATGTGTTGATCCCGAGCGACAAAGTCCCGAGCTGTAAAGAGGAAGGGAAAAGGCGGCGCATAGTATAAGAGTTCGCATAGCATGTTTTCCTACACGCCGGGGGACGATTCGGTGAGGGGTGTGGGGTCCGGGGAAGGGTGCCATTAACTTGCAACCGGCAGAGGCACAGGCGTGCTTGCGGGACTCGCGACAGGAGAGCTTCCCGCAGAATAGAACGAGTTCGTGCTTCTCGACGACGTCGTCGGGTGTGTACCACCTGTCCGCCCGCTCGCGCGACCCATACTATCCGCCCGGCTGGCGCTCGACTCTGCACCCCGGCTTTGTCTACCATCGTCGGCCTCCAATCCGCCCGTCTCGCTCGACGGGCTCATCGCCAGCGCGTTCAGGCTGTTGGCGCGGCTGCGCCCGCCCTCGCTACCACCCGTCTGCATGCTGAACATGGTCGTCCGCGTTGCCGGTCGGCTCCACGCGAATTCGCGTGATCCAAGGCTCTCGATAGTGGGCATGCGGCGCACGTAGCTGTTCAGCACACGCACAACACCATCCGGTGGATATGGTCGCCCAAACTCGTCGCGTCCGATGAAGGGCGTGCCGGAGGTTAGCGGGTGCGGCTGGTAGCTTTCGTCGAAAACATAGGGGTCGAACTCGCCGTTACGCCCATGTAGAAACTCGCTGTCGCTGCTGGAACGTCCTTCGGGAGTGATGTCGGATGCGTAGCCGAGGGCACTGTCCGGGCGTGCGTATGCGACTGCATCCTCCGTCTCTTCGTTGATCTCGGCCATGAGGGTACGGAAGCGCTCAGCGAAGCTGCGCAGCTCGTGGTCGTAATCCGTATGCGACGCGCGCGGAGTAATTACCTCCTCCGAGTCTTCGTCGGAAGGAGAAGCTGACCTTGTTGAAATCGATGTGGCTGAATGACGCTGATTCGAGTTTTTGGCGGCGGCATTCTTGGACGAGGTTGCTGCGTTGTGAAGGCGTGAACGCCGTCGAGGAGATGGTAGCTCGGTGAACGGGGTCGAAATGGGCGTTCGCGCCGTCTCCGTTGTCATGGGCTGGTGATTTCTGGTACCGACGATGGCTCCTGGATGCTGCTTGGCCGCTATCCAATGGTATATTGTCTATGGTTTTTTTGTTATCGATGAGAACGCGAAAGTCGTGATCTGAGACTTACCACTATGCCCATTGTTACCACAAGACGTCCAATGGCCAGGCCAATGTACGCGACCCATGAAGGTGACTCGCACGAGCCGCCCACCGCCCAGATTACATCCACGTCTAGATGACACCGAAATGCAATGCTGACTTCAACATCTGGCGAATTACGCCATGTGGGCACAAGTACCAGGTTGACGATGGCTGGAACGACGAGCAGGGACGAACCGATATACGCGACCACGTTTTCCCACCGGGCGACATTGACTGACTGCGAAAGCAGGCCCGCGTACGTCGCACGAAGGCCCATGTTGAACGTCATGCAGGTAGCACACACCGACGCGCATGTCCCCATCGCAGCGGACAGTGCTCTGGGCACCGTTCCACGATACCGTGCCAGCGCCAGGAAGTAACGCACAGCAGTGTACACACTCCATGCGACTGCATCGTCTTATCAGCCTCTGTCTCAAAAGTATCATAGAGGCCTGTCACGCACCAACGATCGCCTCCAAGCCGTACTTCATCCACCGCGCACGTCGCAAGCGCTGACGTGCCGCATGTTCCCAGTATTCCTTGCGTTCGCTCGCGCCCAAGGGATCCCCTTCCAAGGAGAGTGCCGTATCCCAGGGCCGCGGCGACGCATTTGGGTGCTTGGGCTGTCTTGACAGCAGCTCGAGGTACGCAAGCGCCTCGTTGGTCTCCGCGCGCAGAGGGGTCCGTTGGGTGAGTTTTTGCACTCGGGCGTCAAAGTCGCTGTACTGTTCGTGCGGGGCGGTCGTGCGAGATTTCCGAGCCGCTGCCGGATGGACTCAGGTTCGGGCCGTCGCTTGTCGGTGAAAAGATGGCGTTGTGTAGGTACAGCGCGGCCATAGAACAGAGGGCGCTCCCAGCTCGTGCATATAAGGCTGCAGTGCAGGGGACCAGCAGCACAATGAGTGGCGAGAGAATGTGGAAGCAGGAGCCAAAGAAGCAGCACCGCGCGGCGGATTATTACAGCATGCCCTATCGGTCAATAGAAATCAGAATATGAGACGTTGTCTAAAATTCAAATCAAATCCCAGTCACCACATCACCTCATCAACGGACGCATCAACAACGACGCCACATCCCCCGGAGATGTGAGCAGGGCCTGAGCAGCTTAACTCTGTTCAATTCTCAAAGTCAAGCGCTGAAAGACTTGACTGAACAGCAGTAATAAGTACATACAGCTCACAGCAGATTCTGCTGAGTACGTGGACCTGACTGAGCGTGTGTTAGAATTCGAGAGGCACGGCCGCAGC
>VDMD01000255.1:0-21384 GCA_007026445.1 Schizophyllum amplum | reverse complement strand
GACTGCCTGCATATAATGCGTTTTCTTGCACTACGACGCGAAGTTGTGTAAGAAAACGGCCATCTCTCTAGATACGAGCCTCAGGCGGCAGCACTGCATGGGCCCCTCCATGTTAGTGCTGTTGTCGGCGCTCTCCGTCACCCGCGTGCTGGACGAGCTCGTCCTCGCAAAGACGTTTGTACTCCGAGTCAGATTCCGAGTTTGACACGCGTCCAAATTTTCATAGAGAAGTCTCCCGAGGCAGACGTTCAATTTATGATTACATCCATGAAGATACCATACGTCGAAGCATGAGCATAACGGTCGAAGTCATTGTCTAATCAGATTGGGAAACACACTTCGCTACTCCATCGAGAGATCCTCCGGAGTACAGCCAGGCCAAGATGCCCTCCGAACCTCACGAGCGACATCATACCACGCATCTGCACACCTTTCGTCCAAGTCGCAGGCATAGATGCAGCCCAGAGTCATGGCTGGGAAGATACTGGCCAGGAACTGCACTATGCCCTCGACGTCCGCATGATACGGAGTTACGTCCTGGACATTCAAATGCACAAGTCGTCCTTCAAGAACTTCGTGCTCGAGAAGTTGGACCGGTTCGGGTACCTCCTGCAAGTCGAGCGGCACATTGAGTATCGATAGCTCCGGGCACCGCGTAGCGATGGGCACCAGCCCCGCAAGTGTCACCCGCGACATGTCTGGCTCCTCTCCAAAGCCCGTAGTTGCCGCTGTCCGGTTACGAAAGCAGAGGTAACTCAGTCTCGGCCACATAGCGGTGAGAACATCCAACGCGCCATTGATGTCTGCCTGCTCGTGGTTGAAAAAGACGGTCGTTCTCGTGATGTTCGGGAATGCGCGCAAGGCCGAGAAGAGCTTGCGAGGGGGAACATCGTCACCGCGGCCTGTGTGATACGTAGCGTGGTGAGCGTGCTGCGGTCGACGCGGTCACGCAAGAGACGGTAGAAACGTCTTGCGTCGTGCTGCCCGGTGCGCCAGCTCCCATCGTCTCCTGAGTATGATCGGAAGTCGTAATGCTCCAGTAAGCGCAGTTGCATCGGTTCTGAGGACATGGCACGCAGGACCTCGTAGGCATGATCAATGCCGCGCGTCTCTGACAGCAGGAGTGTGCGCAGCGCGCGAAACCCAGGTGCGGGTGCGGGTGGCTTGTTTGGGACAAGGCCGGGAGAGCGGAAGTAGTAGAGGTGAAGCTCTTCGAGAGACGCGAGATGCCGAAGGTGGGGAATCGCTTCGTAATTCTCCCCGGGAGATATAGTCAAGGAACAAATGTGGGATAGGGGCGCGAAGACGCCTAGAGTTTGGATAACAGTGAAGCCGACGCTACGAACGACCGCAAGAACGGCGTCGGTGTCGTTACTGCTCCATTGAACCTGCATATCGACTTTTTCGAAGGTGCCCCCTGCCTCCCCGCGCAGTGTGCGCACGTTGGGGAGCACTGGTCCTCGTCGCAAAATGCAAAGCAGAAGAGTTTGGTCGATTCTCGTAGGCACCCTTGGTATATGGTCCGAGTCTTCAAGCACCTTGATGCGAGAGGCATAGCTCATAAATCGGGCGTACTCGTCATCCGTCAGATTGCGCTTGGGATCTCGCAAGGTGAGAAGCTGCAGGGCAAGTTTGTCAACACAGAATAAACAAAGCGAAGTGAAGCTACTCACCAGACGTTCAACATCGCACCTATACATTTTTGGTCCTCCGCACTCCGTGAGATATGGATGTACCCGCCATTCCCTGCGTACCACCCGTATCTCCTCGATTCTTGGAAGGACGCGAAAGAGATTCGTGATCGTGTTTTGCTTCTCCCACAGTACGTCGAGTGCGACGTCGCTGACGGCCCGATTGACGGTGGCAAGACGGAGGAGGTCGGCGCGGCCAACCTCGGTGGCGAGAAGAGCCTTGCAGACCTCCAAGAATATATCGTATACCGAAACGAAAAGCGATCCGATGGAGTCGTCTGACTCGCGCACTGGTGAGACCGGCGTATCACTGGGCTGCTGGATAGGCGGACCTCCCATGTCCACCGTCGCGACAGGATGCATCATTGCAGAGCCCGAGTTGAGAGATTCTATTGGCTCCATGTATTCTGGCGAAAGCCTTGAGAGCGCAGGGTTCGGAGTCGGCATCGTGAAAAGATTAAAAGTCAATGGTCCGAGAGAACGTGCGAAGGGGGGAAATTCGAGCTGAATTCGAGTCTCAACTTATGAAGGATGTTTTGGTATAAAGGGCCAGCAACGTGGAATTATCGCGTGACTCAGAACAAAGAGCAGGTGGTATCGGCAGCGTTCGGCGCCAGTTCGGCGCTGACTCGGATCGAACAAATAAACGATATCCGATCATTCCGATTCGTTCGGCCAGAGGCCGCGTCAGGTGATCACAATCCCACGATCACGGCACTTCGAGTCGAACTTCGCTTATGTACCCTCGCATCGTGCCTTCAAGTAACCCAGCAGGCAGCAGACAGACAAGAGGACGGTTGAGTTCATGATCTTATTTGAGGGCCTTCGGCTTCCGGTCGATGTCTCACACTCTTTCGCCGGCCTCGGACCCCCCCTCCCTCCCCACCCCCGGTGCACTATTTTTACTTACAGGCTGCTGCGACCTGAATGGGACCACAAAACAACCAGCGCTCATATCGTCCCCGACCGGCATAGGCTCCGAGTCGCTCAGGTCGCTCATCGTGAAGAGAAGTCCGCTCCTCGAGCTCTTGCGGCGCTTGCGCTTCCGGGCGCTATCGGTGGCCACTCGAGTATCCGAATGGCGCTTATCCAGGACGGCCAGTATATTGCTCTTCTGACGTACCATTTGAGCGACAGCATTGGCGGCGGTGGCCCGTGATCCGGCGGTCTGTGCTTCAGCGGCGGCGGCTCGTGCTTCAGCAGCGGCGGCCTGTGCTTCAGCAGCGGCGGCCTGTGCTTCAGCAGCGGCAGCCCTTGCATCTGAATCGGCTGCAGATGCGCACGTGTTTGCTTGGCCTAGCGCCTCTTCCGCGTCGTGTCGTGCAACCCGCTCATGTGCAGCCGCCTCTTCCGCTTTCAGTCGTGCAGCACGCTCGGTCTCAGCCGCTTCTTCCGCGCGTGCAGTAGCGTGTTTCGCTTGCGCCAGAGCACCTTCAGAGAGCAACCTCGCTTCCTGGCTCGACGGTCAGCGCGTAAACCACATCTAATCGACAGTCACGCACCCTAGACTCGGTCAACTGCAGCGCTCTTTCCAAGGTCGCCAGCTCCCTTTCTTTATTAAGAATCACGAGGGCCTGCGTGGCGAGCTCGTTCCTCAGAGCGGCGAGCTGTGTCCTCTGAGTATCGATCTTGGAGTTGCTGTACTGCAGCTCCACGTTTTTGTCCTCGAGTTCCCCGATCATCTCTTCCAAATTGGCGTTCGTCGCAGTCAGGCGTATATTACTGCTCTGCAGGTCATGCTGAGGATTGCGTGAGCAAACGAGCGCACGGGCGAACGCGTACACGCACCTTGACCTGCCGAAGTTCGGCGCTCAAGCTATCCCGATCTGCCTGCATCGCGTGTAGGGAATTGAAAGCTCTTTGCAGCACACGCAGCTCTTATTATAGGGCACGGGGAAACAATCAAAAAGCTGAGCGATGGACGAGAGGGAGCCAGTGGTAAATGGGCACAGTGACAGCAGAGGTGAGAAAGAATCGAATGGTCCCTGCTCCGGTACTTGCGGACGATATCATTCAGTATAAGCTTGCATGCAGAGACGCCGCAGATGGTGGGGACAGGGCGGGGATGATACGCGCTCTTGTCCGACTCACAGCAACGCCGCCCTCTGGCTCACACCGGATGCCTGATCGTGGTGCAATAATCTGAGTCTTTGGGACCCGCCATGTAGTCGTAAGCGTTGACCTGAAGGCTTTGCTCTGAGCGCGTGAGGGGCGGCGCAGACAAGGACGCCGCAAAGGCACCGCCGATAGCCGGTCCGGTCGATCCGATGCCTTGTTCTTGCCATCATGCGGCTTCCTCTTGTTCTCGACAATCACCATGGACTCCTCCTCTTTCTTGTTCTCCTCTCTAATCCTGTCTGATGCACTACTGAAGGCTCCCTACCAATTCATCATGACCTATGTACTCTGATCGAGCGTCTCCAACTGCGACGAACTTGAACCTTACGCAATTCAATCACGACCTTCTCTTCGTTCCACTGGCGCTACTTAACCACTGGCTGGCAAGCAGTGTGAACTGATAATTTGTATTGGCTCGCCTTTGTCGCTCCTTTCGACAGCATATACGCAAGACCGCTCTTTAAGTGCATGGACCTTCTGTGGTGGCATGCGTACGCGTGCTCGCGGTGGCGGCTGACGCGCAGTGGCAGAGTCCTCTCCCCACCATGTCTACAACCCATATTTCTTTCCCAGAGTCGTTTGCGCGATCTGAGGCGCCTCCCGCGCACATTGCTCCACTCGACGCTGCCGGCAAGCGCCGTGTGCCGTGCTCTTTCAAGTATGATTCATCCACCGAATTGAGCATACAGCCCTCGGCCACCCGTGTCACTGCACGTCAGGAGTCACGACCACCTGTTACAAAGCCTCGTGTGCCAGCGTGAGTTGTCCAACCCTCACTCGTATCCTTTGACTCATCTTCCGACGTAGAAAAGAGACTACACACGGCCAGGAACTTCCCGCAGACCGCGCCAAGGGCGCCGCGCGCGCAAAGAGCGGCTGCTATACCTGTCGCGTCCGCCGCAAGGTTCGCACTGGCCCCCCCGCACCTCTGCCACCCGCTCACCACCCTCAGAAATGCGACGAGGAGCGCGATGAGGACGGCCACTGCCGCACCTGCACGCGCCTCCGACTTCAATGTCTCGGATTCGGCACCAAGCTCCCCGAATATCTCCGCGTCAGTAGCGCCCGTCTCTTTTTCCGCGCCCTCTCCCGCACGCTTACCCACCGACAGAACATCGATACAGTCAACGAGATGCGCGACAAGATCAAGCTCCATCTTGACACGAACAACATGATCAAGCGCCTTGCTGGCAGCAGCGCTCTGGACGACCGTCCCGTCTGCGTGCTCCACGAAGGCGCTAACCCTGAACGCACACCCTCCCCCGAAAGCGTCCGTCCTGCACGCTCCACGTCAGACATTAGATTGAGCGTACAATCCTCGGGCGCCGTTGATACTGCCTGTGAGCGTCTAGAGCCAGTCCCACTCGATTTTACGCCTCATATGCAACGGTTGGTGATCACAACACTCAATCATCATTGCCTGATGTCCTTTCTTTCTAGCAGAGAACAGCCTACGGTCTGCAGCAGGGTCGTCGACAGCGAGCGGCCGGTGCGCAACGATGTGCAGGCTGTTACGCCGGAGATCAACTTAGAGGTATACGTCCCGAGGGACAGGCGCACGCTCGAGAAATGGAAAGTTATGGCTACGCGCCACGGCATGGACGTCAACGACCTCCTTCCATACATCGCGGACGTGCGCACAAAATGCGAGATCGAGGACGCGACCCACCACTGCGGCAACAAGGATATGTCACGCGACGAAGCGCAGGCGCACTTGAAAGAGTACCTCACCGCCGTGTTCGGAAGAGGTCAGTCTGCTGGGAAAACGGCGTCATGTGCATGGAAGGGTTGCGATGACTCTACGGGCAAGGACAAGGACAATGCGACCTTGCGAAGGCATATGACGCGTACGAAGGGCGGGGCACACTTCAAGATTAATCTGGTTCAGTGTCGATGGTGCGGGGTGGTGAAGGATCGACTACAGTTTGTGTACGATCACCTGGTCAAAGATCAATGCGGGCCTCTGCAAGAAGTGTCGAATGCACGCGCGAAGGAGATGCAGGCGCTCGAGGAGCTATCCTCATAGGATTGTCAACCCGTACGGCATGTAATATTATACACTAACGCACGCCGCACTCGGCCTCAATACCAGTTTTTTGCTCGTGTTTCCTTCTTCTGAACGCCCCTCTTGTGTTATTTGCTACTAATGTGAGATGCTGTCGCTCGTGAACTGCAGCGCTGCGAAGGACTCGTCGACGACTGGCAGAAAGCCCTCCCGGGGGGCTCATAGAAGTCCCGAAACAATCGACGGATAGCCGCCTAAGTGTGAGGCGTGCCGTCTCAAGTTGTACGGTGAGTATAGCTAGGTGTGTCCAATAAAGAATTTCCTCTTATTTGCACAGTCGTCGTCGTCTTGTATGATGTATAAATCAATCATAATTTGGAGACAGAAACTGCATGGAATATGTATAGCGAAAGGCTATGAAGATATGTGTCTGTCTTGTCTTGTGTCCTCCGAATGCTTCACCTTCCGCTCAACCTCTTCCCATCTCTCAATCACCTCGGAGCCCGCGTCGCAAGCAGAGATGAATCGCAGTGACGGGAATAGGCTCGCTATGAACGCGGCTACCTCATCGACCCTGTCGCCCACATCCCCTTGCCCAACATCTACGCCGATATGGCGCGTCGCAAACACGTTCGCGACGGCGGGCTCTATGGGTCGAGGGATAGCATGAGACTCCGAGGGTATCTGCAGCGGTACAGATACCACCGTCAGACGAGGACACCGCAGCGCAAGAGGAGCGAGCCCGGTGAGAGATCCGTGCCGGCGCGTCTCCGAGTTCGGGTCCTCGAGAAGCACGTGTCGAAAGCTCTCATTGGGATTATTCTGAATGAAGATCTTCTGCAAGTTAGGCCAGGCGTACGTGATCACATCGAGCACCTCGTCGACGTCAATGCCCGGCGAGTGCGCGAGGCGGATGTTCGCGACGCGAACGTTGGGGAAGGCGCACAGATCTTTCAGCAGCGACCTCGCGGGCTCGTACAGTATGCAGCGTGGAGTAGAGACGGTGAGCTGCTCGAGGTATTCGAGGTCCAGCCGTGCGCGCAGCTCTCGAAACAAGTCGTGCGCGGACTTGCAATCAGCTGCGCTGACCATATCGTGCTTGTTTCGATGGGAAAAGGCGCGCAAGCGAAGCGGCTCCGAGGACAGTCGGGATAAGATTGTTCGAGCATGGTCAAGGCGCGAGGTCCCCGAGATGCTGAGCGAGCGCAGCGCACGGAAGCCCGCTCGCGCAGGACTGGCTGCTTTTGATATCCGACGGCAGTGTGTCAAGTGCAGCGTTTCGAGAAATGGGAGATCGCGGAGATCTGCGAGTACATAGAGGTCGCGATCGGGAGGGAGGGTCACGTCGCGAATGTGGGCTAGCGGGCAGAGTTGGCCAAGAGTTGCTTGCATATCGTGGACGATAACCTCGCCGTAGCCGTCGGGGGAGGGCCTGTCAACCTCGAAGACGTGGTCACCGTCTCTGAAGAGGTCCTTGCGTTTGTGGAGGCGAATGCTGCGGACTCGGGGCAGGATGGGACCACGACGGAGAGCCGCGAACAGCAGGGCGTTGTCGATGAAGATCTTCCTCGAGAACCAGCCATTTCGAAGCTGGGCGTCGAAGGATCTGATGCGTCTGGCGTAATGCATGAATCGCTCATACTCAGCGTCCGTGAACTCCAGGTCGTCTGGGTCGCAGTCGTCTTCTAGGCAGCAATCATCTTCAGAGACGTCCGAGTCGGAGCCAGAGTCAGTGTCATCCTCGACAGACTCCTCCTCTGCAGAGTCCTCTTCGACACAGGCGTTATCATCGCGAACTCCATCGCCGGCGCCGTCGTCGATCGCGTTTTCAAGCTCAGGTCCCTCGTCGCCTCCTAGCTGATGACTACATGGTATTTTCAGAACCTGAGGATGAGAAAGGCCAGAGCTGTAAGCGCCCGTGACAGAAATCTGCGGCGATTGACGCACCGTCCGCTGGACAATTTCGGAGTCCGGCTCATCTGAGTCGAAGAACTCCCAACCCTCGTAGTACCGCCGCCACTTTACGACACGGCGCGTTACTCGCGGGATGGTTTGGAAGAGCGGGGCCAAACTCGTTTGCTTTTCCCAAAGTACATCGAGCGCGATATCGCTGACGAAGCGCGAGACCATGGTGAGAGGGCGCAACAAGCTAGGACAAGGGCGGGAGTAGCGTGGCGCGATGAGGATCCGGCAGATCTCCTGGACGATCTCGTAGATGGACGCTACGCGAGTGGCGGCAGACAAAGGCGTGAGCGCTACGCGACTCGGATGCAGTGCAGTTGCATGCGAAAGCATGCCATCGCATGAAGTAATGTGATTGTCGACGGATCGAACAGCTACGCTCGATGCTGGAAATGATGAGAACATTGGGGAAGCAGGGGCGCGGACTGCGATGAAGGTCAAAGCCAAGGTTCAATTTGAGACGTTGCTTGCAGCGTGTCGGACATGCGCGCCATGGTAGGCCAGCACGCGGTGAGAGTACGAAGCAGATCTGAACAGCAGCACTGCGTGTCATGGCAGTCGGTGACGATGAGACGCAGGATAATGAGCGCTCGGCCCGGGGTTCAGATACACTTACTAGGCGCACTCTAGTCCGCGGAGTCCCAATCGACGCACTTGTGGTTAGAGGGCCAACGACTTCGCGTGGCATGAGGTGAGTTAGGAATTGCGGCCCGGTCCTGTTTGACCGGATGATGTGCACCACGTGTACCACAATCTCTTTAGGGTTAGGGTTAGCCATTTAATCGATTATTGGTAGAACAGCTTGTGATGTATTGGTTCCACGTTTGGGACGTATGGGTTTTGTCCGTATAGACGATCAGTGCACGACATGCAAGGTGAACAATACCATCGCCAAAATAACAGGAACAGTATCAGTCCTGACCGTGATTATCAGGTCGGGCAGTTCGGGCCGAACATTATCAGTACTGATGCGGCGGCCCGCCAGCTGATCAGGGAGGATCCGCCGTCCGGCCTCGTATAAAGGCTATCCTCCAGGACAGCGTCGTATCGGGCCTGGTCAGGCTGCGCGCCTCCGTATCCGGCCAGATCGGTAGCCTCAGCCCACCTGCAAATGTCACTGTACTAGTGACGGCAGGATTTCCACCGAGGATGGTCAACGTCGCAGATTGCGCAATGCAGGTACGTCGTGCGTTCAATTTACGGTACATAGCTCACCAGTCTCCGTAGCCAAGGTCCTCCGTCGTGAGACCTTGCTCATCCCCCGCCTCGTCTTCCCACTCGTCGTCTCCCATATCCATCTCCTCATCCTCAACAGCATCTTCCTCGTCCACATGCTCTTCGTCAGAGGCCTCGCTATCCTCACGCGCGGTACCAGCCTCAGCACCATCCTCGACATCCTCGCGTTCCACATGACACGCATCGGAGTCGACGTCCTCACCATCGGAGTCGATGTCCTCGCCATCGGAGTCGCTTTCCGACTCCTCGCTACTCGTAGAGTTGCCGGAGTCGGATAGCGTCGAAGGGAACTGGCGGAACCCCGCTAACCTCTCCGCCTCTTCCTCAAGCTTCCGCGTTGCCTCGCGCGTGTTCTTATGCCCCACGCCTCCGCCTCGAAAACGCATCAGCGTGTCCCGATCTGCAAACCTGGAACCATGTCAGATCAGTACATGCCATTCATGTCGTGTTATTTACTCACATTGACACGTAGTGAAACTTCCAATCTTCCTCGTCACCCGGGGCACGAGCGACCGTATCACCTGCCAGATAGCTATCCGTTGTGCCGTGTGCATACGCAGGGACGATGTGCGCCGCTCGCACGATGTCTTTGGGGTCGATGAACCCGAAGGCCTGCGGATCTTCGGCATCGAAGAAGCGCAGCCTCGGTTGACGCTTCGCCTTGAATCCCCACGGAGTAGGCTCCAGGCGAAACCAACGTACGTATGCAAACTGCATCTCCACCGCCATGCACCGGTTGACTTGCCTTGCAGCCAAGTCGTACACCTTTGCATGGAAGACACCGAGGAGGCGGCCGTACCAGTAAGGATGTTCCTCGTCTTCACTGGACAGCACGTATATGTCGGCTTGGGAGTTGGGATTAAGGGGTTCCTGCTTGCGTCGGACATCGTATGTTGTATAGTTGAATTGAATGACCTTGTGTTTGTAGATACGGTCATTCTCGAAGACGATTTCGTTGCGTTGCTCGGAAGTGTACTCCAAGCCTTGGTCCGTGTCACCGCGCAGACGGCCGAGCAGGTGCTCCTTGAGTTTCGGCAAGAAGTCTCGAAGTGCTGGGTCGTGAATATACTCGGCGAGGAAGGAGGAGACGTGTGCGGGGAAGCGAAGACTGTTCGAGATGTGGTATGTCGCAGTAATCTCGGTCGGCGGAAGCTCTTCATATGCGGCGGAAGCGACGGTGATAAGCTCACGGTTCGTCAAGCTCTTGGTGGTTCCCTGCTCCTTCCGATTCATCTTGCGAAGCGCATGCCCTCGGCGTTCCATACGCACGATCTGCTTCGTGGGGTTGACTTTATTGGTCCGTGCATAGCATCTCTTCACCCGACGGTGCTCCATCTCTCCCTATTGCCGTGGTCAGAGTTTATCCCCAGCTGAACATAGCCTCGCGACTCACAATTTGTGTTGAGTAAGAGTCAATCGTTCCCCAGTACTCAATCGCGTCCGCATAGTCGCCGAGGGAATGCTTTTTGTAGCTTTTGCGGTCGAAGCCGCGCTTCCTAGCTGGCTCGTTCTTGATGACAAAGTTGGGATGAGGTGCCGCACGCTGTGTGGGACCGGCCTTCTTCCTTGCCTCGTGCTGCGCTCTCTTGACACGCGCTGCCTGCTCGCTTGGAAGTTCACGAGTGTCGTAGTCCTTGGTGATCTTTCCGAAGCGTCGCATTGACTGTCCGAGCTCGCGAGTGGCATATCGTAAGGAAGCGATGGTCGACTCGGTGTGTAGCCTGAGTTTTGCAAGTCCATGCCAATGCGCGAGATCGAACAACATGTCGAGCACGATCTTCTGGTGCTTCTTGTTTGGGAAAAGCGCTTCGAACGATGTCATAGCGTCCTTTCAAGCACATATCAGCCGTGCGGCGCAAGAACCAACAGAGGTTGGGGCATACCTGGAGAGTGTCCTCGAAGTCACGACCGGCAAGCTTCTTCATGTCCGCGATATTATTCACAAATCGGCGGATGGTGTCCTTCAAGAAAGTGGGAAGCCCCCGAAAACTGGCAGCTTGGTCAGTTTGCGTAGTACACGCGCGTTGGGAACTATCAGCTCACCGATGATTCAATTGCTCGACTTCATCGCCACCGAGGGAATACAGCATTCGAACAAGGTGTGCAAATATGGCCTTCCACTCGCCCACCTCAAAATCGTGCAGCATATCGACTGGGTGCATCCGGTAGTGGTCGAAGCCGAAGCTATGGAGCTTCTTTGAGAAGGCATTCTAGAACTTATCAGCCACCACTCGAGCACCCAACACGCATTGCTACTCACCACAACAGGTGTCGAGGAGTTGTTGCCCAAAATGGCGTCCACTCGCTTGCTATTCGCAGCGTAGCCTTCGTCGAAGATGACCTCCCGGGCTCGCTTAACGTTCCTCTGATGAATGAGAGTATCCTTGCGTCGTGTACGCTCTCTGCGCTTGACGTCACGGACCATGCCAAGCTCGCGAACCTGGTCCTGCTCAACGAGGCATCTCGGGCAAAGGCATGTACCGAGTGACTTTATGCACACGACAAGAATCCTACAATGCCGGATTGTCAACAACGTAGCTCAGATTGTGAAAATCAACGTCCACGTACTTCTCGAGATAGTCCGTCGAATATGCAAAGAAGCGCGGATATGTGCGCCGCAAAATCGTATCCCCGCAGGTTGTTACGACGCCGTGCTGATGGGCTGCCACCAGATCGTCGTCAAGCAATATGTCCCACAAACGCTGCATGAGCTCGCGCTTCATGTACGTATGTATATAGTTCGGTGGCTTGATACCGTACTGATCCCGATACCAGTCGTTAAAGGAGTCTGGGATCTGCAAGTCTCATCAGCCGTCATGCACCGCGTCTTGATGAGATAGGTCCGTACAGTGGGTATATAGGCCAGATGATGCTGCGAGAAGGTGGAAGGTTTGCCACGCGTATATTTTGACAGATTGCCGAGGGAGAGATAGATGGGCCACATAGACGCGTTGCCGAAGTTGGTAAGATGAGTCGAGTCGCTGAAAAGCATGATCCATGCCGCACAGCGATCCAGGACGCAGCCAGGTTCACGGTCAAGCTCCTCCAATTCCGCATCCATCTCAAGCGCACGGTTCGACGTGTAGGCTTCTCCCCAACACCGCATAGGAAGCTCGTTCTCCCTGCGCACCCACAGCATTTTATGCGCACGTAAATGGTAGTCGAGGGACTGCTCCCCCTGGAACGCTTCTTTGACGACTTCGACTATTTTTCGGTACCAAAAATTCGGAACTTCGTAAACTGGTGCTTCATTTTCGGGACATTTGTGTCGGGTACATGGTACGGGAATGCGTATGCTGCCGACATGCCAGCCTGATGCAGCAGACCACGGTAAACTGGACGAGGATGCGGTGTGGTCTTGCGCGGAGATGTAATCGTCCAAGCGGTGGATTTCGGCAGCGGCATTGAAGCCAGCGAAGTGGTCCTGCTCGAAGTCGGGATGCATGATGACGTTGTCGACGAGTGTCTGTAGCCCAGTAATGGTCTTCGAGGAAGCGTCGTGGTGGTACTCCATGAGACGAAAGATGCTACTGTTTGCGTAGGGTTCGTAGAATGGTGTAGGAGATGCAGGAGAGGGGAGACACGTTGCAGTCTTGCCGAAGACAACAGTAGGAGGGCGTTCGTCATAGCCAGCAGCAGGAAGGAAGCCTGGCGAATCAGCGAGAGCGTCTACGTCGGTCTCTTCATCAGGGTCGATTGTCGGTAGCTTCTTGTATATGCGGTATAGACCAAAGTCATTTGCGCGCGTCGATCGAACAGTTAAGTCGATCCGGATAATGTCGGAGTCATCTTCAGAGGAGGTCATTGGAGCAGAGGGAGTAGGCGCTCGAGATGGCGGGGGTCTTGCAGGGAGATGATCGCGTATTTGCTGAGGGACCTGTTGCTCGAGTACACGCGGAGCCGCGGATGGGATCATGTCTTGCAGACGTCCAGGGATGCGCCGCCTGCGGGACTGTCGCTCGAGTTGTGCAATCGGTTGCTCCAGAAGTGGAACAGGTGGAGAAGCGACCTGAACAAGAATTAGCGCACGAATATACAGATGCAGGGCCACATACCGGAGCGTATACTTCAGGCTCTCCGATGTCAACGTCCGGTGGCGCGGGCTCAGACTCCTCTGGTGGCGGACTTGTATGAGGTCGAGCTATGGGGCCAGAGAGGGTGTCAGAGGTGGTAGAGGATCGTCTAGGGCGCTAGAGATCCGTCAACAAATGGTTCAAAAGGTTTGTTACTCTGCGACGCACTTTTTTAGGGTGTCCGAGCTTCAAATTTATCCTGGGCTGCTTCTGCAGCAGAAATCCAAAGTAGCCAGAGTCCGAGTCGGAGATGGGTGCTGCACGGTCTGATGGAGGGGCTTTGCGCTTCCCATTGTTCTTCGGGATGGCCGACGAAGGCCCAGGCTGAGCAGAAGCCTGAGAGTGTTGTGGACACCTGGGGTAGTGGCTATTCAGGCCGCGTGAGGTTTGGAAGATGGCATGGCAAAGGTGACAAGTGGCCGGCATGAGGGAGGAAGCAGAGATGGAACAGCGCGTCGGCGCGCGATGCGGGGAATCCGAACATTGACGCAAATCGACACGGTCTCGTGACTCTGCGCCTGAATGAAAGCCGCATACATCCAGACTTTCCTTCTTCCTTCCTGCCATCATCTTCCCTCAGACGTCCTCATGCCGAAGTCCAGCAAGACAAAGAAAGTCAAGTATTCGTTCATCATACCTCCAACCAAGGCGCCCATCGCGTCTCACCGCCGGCCCGCGCGCAAGTCTGCTTCGCCCGCGCGAAACACCCAGCCCAACCGTGCCTCGAGAGACTCGCCCGCGCGACTGACTACGCCGGTCTCGGCGGCCCGCGCTGCGCGTGCATCTCGTAGCGAGGAGCCAGAGCCGGAGGAAGACAAAGAGTCAGACAGCGAAGACGCGGATGCAGTTGTAGCTCGCCAGCGCAAGATCATTGATCGAGCGCTGCACGTCCTGGGGTCTATTGCTGAGACCAACAAGCGTCCCGCTGTCACAGAGTGCGTCGTATATCAGCTCATACTAGCATATACTCACCTCTCATCCCACAGGACGTCGTCTCCGATCCACGCCTTCCTATGCGCCTCCCGCTGGATCATCCGCGCCGTTCCCCACATGCTCTTCCTCTCATTCACCTCCGTACTGGCCGTAGGCTTTGACGGAGGACCGGACTTTGAACTCGAGGACGAAGAAGATGACGATGAGGATGACAGCGACGAGGACGACGGGCGTACGCGAGTGAGGTAAATGTATATTTGAGCGCATATATGCATGCCTGAACCGTTCTAGTCGCACCGCTCAACGCAAAGCTGCATACAAGGAAATCACTCGCCTTGTACCGGGTCTTGCGACGTTCATGAAGGCCATCCGCCACGATTCGGCCGCGTTTTACACTCTATCACGCACGGTATGTCTGACCTGATCTGCTACGCTCTCGATGGTATACTGACGGCAGCTTGTAGATGCAGAATGTAGCAAATGAAGCGAAATGCGACGACACACGCGCATTCAAGAACAATATCTTGGACTACATACTCGACGACCCTCACACTCAACGCCTCCAGCCTCCCATCAGGTCCGATGACAAGACTCTCCGAGGGTTCAACCACCCCACCACCGGAGCCATGCTCATCCCTCGCTGCCATCGACTCGACTATGAAAAGAACGCCGCGAAGTAGGTACATCTTCAGAACAGTGGCCTCTTTACTAACGCCATCGTAGATGCACGGAAGCCATCAGCTCCGGCAAGATCTTGATCGACAATACATCTCTCCCCATGTTCCTATACGACAAGGAGCTCCTCGACCCCGACAACGTCTCCGACGGGCTGCTTCAAGGCCCACCAATTGTTCGAGTAAGTCTTCAGGGTCTGGCTCGTATCACTCGTTAACTCAAACATCGTATACCAGTCCTATCGGCAACTCATGCTTGGCAAGACGTACGCTTACAACGCCCCGGAAGCCGTCCCTTCTAACTGCAACGCGAGGAAGCATGGCCTCGTCCAAGCTACTCCGCCTACAATCGCCTACGTGGCTTGCATGGTTCGTTCAATTGCCCGCGTGGGAAGTTCTGCGCTTATCAAGCTCGGACCAGGTTCGCTTCGCGCTGTCATCTACGACCAAATGGAACGTCGCCGACAAGTCCTTCAAGCTAGAGCATCTGTATCAGGAGGTTCTCGAGCTCCTTGCCCTGGACGAAGATGAGCCAGACCCTTGGGTCATTGAGACATTGAAGTGGTGGAATATGTACGTCTCTTGACTGCTGCCGTCCAGTACTACTAACGAAGCTTCAGCCAAGTCTTTGGACGGCCTGAGGGTGCCGAACCGGATTCCGACGACGACGAGCCCATGTTTACGGCCAGCGACGAACTCGTGACTTGGAGGAAGGAGAAGGAGCAGCGTCTCGCAGAAGCGCGCCGCAACCGTCCGCCCTCGCCCGAGATTTGATCTGCCTCAAGTTGGGGTTGCTTGCACGTTATGTCTCTTTACTGGATTCTCCCTGCTTTCGTTGCTCTGTACCGCTTTGCTCTGACCATGCTTTTCTGCTCAACGATGACCACCGTCTGCTGTATTGCTGCTACCTGCCCTGGATGTTGCTCGTGATACTCAATGTTATATTTTTTGCTACTGCTTATTGGATGGTGCGAGAAACGAGGTGATTATGACCATGAAGCCTAGCCGAGCTGACCAGGCTTATAAGTAACATCAGGCCTGACCAGCCCGGGTCACCCTTATAAGGACCATCAGGTCGGATACGGCTGACCCGTCTCGTATCGACCTGATCCCTGCTTGTGGCACCTTACCCGCCCTGATACCGTGGTCAATATTATTATAACATCTGATCCAGCCCGTATAGCTGATCATGCCGGGTGAGCCGTATACCGCCGGTTGGGATATTATCATGCCTGACCCGGTTCCTGTTATTTTGGCGATGAAGGCGTGGATCGGAGACGACGTCCTGTGGGATGAGAGGTGAGTATATGCTAGTATGAGCTGATATACGACGCACTCTGTGACAGCGGGACGCTTGTTGGTCTCAGCAATAGACCCCAGGACGTGCAGCGCTCGATCAATGATCTTGCGCTGGCGAGCTACAACTGCATCCGCGTCTTCGCTGTCTGACTCTTTGTCTTCCTCCGGCTCTGGCTCCTCGCTACGAGATGCACGCGCAGCGCGGGCCGCCGAGACCGGCGTAGTCAGTCGCGCGGGCGAGTCTCTCGAGGCACGGTTGGGCTGGGTGTTTCGCGCGGGCGAAGCAGACTTGCGCGCGGGCCGGCGGTGAGACGCGATGGGCGCCTTGGTTGGAGGTATGATGAACGAATACTTGACTTTCTTTGTCTTGCTGGACTTCGGCATGAGGACGTCTGAGGGAAGATGATGGCAGGAAGGAAGAAGGAAAGTCTGGATGTATGCGGCTTTCATTCAGGCGCAGAGTCACGAGACCGTGTCGATTTGCGTCAATGTTCGGATTCCCCGCATCGCGCGCCGACGCGCTGTTCCATCTCTGCTTCCTCCCTCATGCCGGCCACTTGTCACCTTTGCCATGCCATCTTCCAAACCTCACGCGGCCTGAATAGCCACTACCCCAGGTGTCCACAACACTCTCAGGCTTCTGCTCAGCCTGGGCCTTCGTCGGCCATCCCGAAGAACAATGGGAAGCGCAAAGCCCCTCCATCAGACCGTGCAGCACCCATCTCCGACTCGGACTCTGGCTACTTTGGATTTCTGCTGCAGAAGCAGCCCAGGATAAATTTGAAGCTCGGACACCCTAAAAAAGTGCGTCGCAGAGTAACAAACCTTTTGAACCATTTGTTGACGGATCTCTAGCGCCCTAGACGATCCTCTACCACCTCTGACACCCTCTCTGGCCCCATAGCTCGACCTCATACAAGTCCGCCACCAGAGGAGTCTGAGCCCGCGCCACCGGACGTTGACATCGGAGAGCCTGAAGTATACGCTCCGGTATGTGGCCCTGCATCTGTATATTCGTGCGCTAATTCTTGTTCAGGTCGCTTCTCCACCTGTTCCACTTCTGGAGCAACCGATTGCACAACTCGAGCGACAGTCCCGCAGGCGGCGCATCCCTGGACGTCTGCAAGACATGATCCCATCCGCGGCTCCGCGTGTACTCGAGCAACAGGTCCCTCAGCAAATACGCGATCATCTCCCTGCAAGACCCCCGCCATCTCGAGCGCCTACTCCCTCTGCTCCAATGACCTCCTCTGAAGATGACTCCGACATTATCCGGATCGACTTAACTGTTCGATCGACGCGCGCAAATGACTTTGGTCTATACCGCATATACAAGAAGCTACCGACAATCGACCCTGATGAAGAGACCGACGTAGACGCTCTCGCTGATTCGCCAGGCTTCCTTCCTGCTGCTGGCTATGACGAACGCCCTCCTACTGTTGTCTTCGGCAAGACTGCAACGTGTCTCCCCTCTCCTGCATCTCCTACACCATTCTACGAACCCTACGCAAACAGTAGCATCTTTCGTCTCATGGAGTACCACCACGACGCTTCCTCGAAGACCATTACTGGGCTACAGACACTCGTCGACAACGTCATCATGCATCCCGACTTCGAGCAGGACCACTTCGCTGGCTTCAATGCCGCTGCCGAAATCCACCGCTTGGACGATTACATCTCCGCGCAAGACCACACCGCATCCTCGTCCAGTTTACCGTGGTCTGCTGCATCAGGCTGGCATGTCGGCAGCATACGCATTCCCGTACCATGTACCCGACACAAATGTCCCGAAAATGAAGCACCAGTTTACGAAGTTCCGAATTTTTGGTACCGAAAAATAGTCGAAGTCGTCAAAGAAGCGTTCCAGGGGGAGCAGTCCCTCGACTACCATTTACGTGCGCATAAAATGCTGTGGGTGCGCAGGGAGAACGAGCTTCCTATGCGGTGTTGGGGAGAAGCCTACACGTCGAACCGTGCGCTTGAGATGGATGCGGAATTGGAGGAGCTTGACCGTGAACCTGGCTGCGTCCTGGATCGCTGTGCGGCATGGATCATGCTTTTCAGCGACTCGACTCATCTTACCAACTTCGGCAACGCGTCTATGTGGCCCATCTATCTCTCCCTCGGCAATCTGTCAAAATATACGCGTGGCAAACCTTCCACCTTCTCGCAGCATCATCTGGCCTATATACCCACTGTACGGACCTATCTCATCAAGACGCGGTGCATGACGGCTGATGAGACTTGCAGATCCCAGACTCCTTTAACGACTGGTATCGGGATCAGTACGGTATCAAGCCACCGAACTATATACATACGTACATGAAGCGCGAGCTCATGCAGCGTTTGTGGGACATATTGCTTGACGACGATCTGGTGGCAGCCCATCAGCACGGCGTCGTAACAACCTGCGGGGATACGATTTTGCGGCGCACATATCCGCGCTTCTTTGCATATTCGACGGACTATCTCGAGAAGTACGTGGACGTTGATTTTCACAATCTGAGCTACGTTGTTGACAATCCGGCATTGTAGGATTCTTGTCGTGTGCATAAAGTCACTCGGTACATGCCTTTGCCCGAGATGCCTCGTTGAGCAGGACCAGGTTCGCGAGCTTGGCATGGTCCGTGACGTCAAGCGCAGAGAGCGTACACGACGCAAGGATACTCTCATTCATCAGAGGAACGTTAAGCGAGCCCGGGAGGTCATCTTCGACGAAGGCTACGCTGCGAATAGCAAGCGAGTGGACGCCATTTTGGGCAACAACTCCTCGACACCTGTTGTGGTGAGTAGCAATGCGTGTTGGGTGCTCGAGTGGTGGCTGATAAGTTCTAGAATGCCTTCTCAAAGAAGCTCCATAGCTTCGGCTTCGACCACTACCGGATGCACCCAGTCGATATGCTGCACGATTTTGAGGTGGGCGAGTGGAAGGCCATATTTGCACACCTTGTTCGAATGCTGTATTCCCTCGGTGGCGATGAAGTCGAGCAATTGAATCATCGGTGAGCTGATAGTTCCCAACGCGCGTGTACTACGCAAACTGACCAAGCTGCCAGTTTTCGGGGGCTTCCCACTTTCTTGAAGGACACCATCCGCCGATTTGTGAATAATATCGCGGACATGAAGAAGCTTGCCGGTCGTGACTTCGAGGACACTCTCCAGGTATGCCCCAACCTCTGTTGGTTCTTGCGCCGCACGGCTGATATGTGCTTGAAAGGACGCTATGACATCGTTCGAAGCGCTTTTCCCAAACAAGAAGCACCAGAAGATCGTGCTCGACATGTTGTTCGATCTCGCGCATTGGCATGGACTTGCAAAACTCAGGCTACACACCGAGTCGACCATCGCTTCCTTACGATATGCCACTCGCGAGCTCGGACAGTCAATGCGACGCTTCGGAAAGATCACCAAGGACTACGACACTCGTGAACTTCCAAGCGAGCAGGCAGCGCGTGTCAAGAGAGCGCAGCACGAGGCAAGGAAGAAGGCCGGTCCCACACAGCGTGCGGCACCTCATCCCAACTTTGTCATCAAGAACGAGCCAGCTAGGAAGCGCGGCTTCGACCGCAAAAGCTACAAAAAGCATTCCCTCGGCGACTATGCGGACGCGATTGAGTACTGGGGAACGATTGACTCTTACTCAACACAAATTGTGAGTCGCGAGGCTATGTTCAGCTGGGGATAAACTCTGACCACGGCAATAGGGAGAGATGGAGCACCGTCGGGTGAAGAGATGCTATGCACGGACCAATAAAGTCAACCCCACGAAGCAGATCGTGCGTATGGAACGCCGAGGGCATGCGCTTCGCAAGATGAATCGGAAGGAGCAGGGAACCACCAAGAGCTTGACGAACCGTGAGCTTATCACCGTCGCTTCCGCCGCATATGAAGAGCTTCCGCCGACCGAGATTACTGCGACATACCACATCTCGAACAGTCTTCGCTTCCCCGCACACGTCTCCTCCTTCCTCGCCGAGTATATTCACGACCCAGCACTTCGAGACTTCTTGCCGAAACTCAAGGAGCACCTGCTCGGCCGTCTGCGCGGTGACACGGACCAAGGCTTGGAGTACACTTCCGAGCAACGCAACGAAATCGTCTTCGAGAATGACCGTATCTACAAACACAAGGTCATTCAATTCAACTATACAACATACGATGTCCGACGCAAGCAGGAACCCCTTAATCCCAACTCCCAAGCCGACATATACGTGCTGTCCAGTGAAGACGAGGAACATCCTTACTGGTACGGCCGCCTCCTCGGTGTCTTCCATGCAAAGGTGTACGACTTGGCTGCAAGGCAAGTCAACCGGTGCATGGCGGTGGAGATGCAGTTTGCATACGTACGTTGGTTTCGCCTGGAGCCTACTCCGTGGGGATTCAAGGCGAAGCGTCAACCGAGGCTGCGCTTCTTCGATGCCGAAGATCCGCAGGCCTTCGGGTTCATCGACCCCAAAGACATCGTGCGAGCGGCGCACATCGTCCCTGCGTATGCACACGGCACAACGGATAGCTATCTGGCAGGTGATACGGTCGCTCGTGCCCCGGGTGACGAGGAAGATTGGAAGTTTCACTACGTGTCAATGTGAGTAAATAACACGACATGAATGGCATGTACTGATCTGACATGGTTCCAGGTTTGCAGATCGGGACACGCTGATGCGTTTTTCGAGGCGGAGGCGTGGGGCATAAGAACACGCGCGAGGCAACGCGGAAGCTTGAGGAAGAGGCGGAGAGGTTAGCGGGGTTCCGCCAGTTCCCTTCGACGCTATCCCGACTCCGGCAACTCTACGAGTAGCGAGGAGTCGGAAAGCGACTCCGATGGCGAGGACATCGACTCCGATGGTGAGGACGTCGACTCCGATGCGTGTCATGTGGAACGCGAGGATGTCGAGGATGGTGCTGAGGCTGGTACCGCGCGTGAGGATAGCGAGGCCTCTGACGAAGAGCATGTGGACGAGGAAGATGCTGTTGAGGATGAGGAGATGGATATGGGAGACGACGAGTGGGAAGACGAGGCGGGGGATGAGCAAGGTCTCACGACGGAGGACCTTGGCTACGGAGACTGGTGAGCTATGTACCGTAAATTGAAACGCACGACGTACCTGCATTGCGCAATCTGCGACGTTGACCATCCTCGGTGGAAATCCTGCCGTCACTAGTACAGTGACATTTGCAGGTGGGCTGAGGCTACCGATCTGGCCGGATACGGAGGCGCGCAGCCTGACCAGGCCCGATACGACGCTGTCCTGGAGGATAGCCTTTATACGAGGCCGGACGGCGGATCCTCCCTGATCAGCTGGCGGGCCGCCGCATCAGTACTGATAATGTTCGGCCCGAACTGCCCGACCTGATAATCACGGTCAGGACTGATACTGTTCCTGTTATTTTGG
>VDMD01000254.1:0-22171 GCA_007026445.1 Schizophyllum amplum | reverse complement strand
CACGGTGGATGAAAACGGTGGCTGCTGCGAGGATCCGACACCGGGCGAGGGTGTGCGTGTGGGCTGCTCAAGGACGTCTCCCGTGCGCTGATCGTGCTATGAATGATAAGATCAGGAAAGGACGCGAGCTAATCGGAGCAGACCATCGCTCACCGCAGGCATGGGGCCGCTTCGTGCTGCGTTGAAGGCTTGGGAGGGGAGAAGATGGCAGTGGACGACAAGAAGTGGGGGGGGGGAAGATATCAAGATACAAAAAGAGACAGGGCACAAACGGGGTTGCTGAAATTGAGAGGGCGGATGTGGTGCCTGAGATGCGGGCGGGTAAAGATCGGAACGCGCGAGGGCACGGCGTGTTCTCATTTGATCGGTATGTAAGTTGCCTACAAGATGGCCGACGGCAATCGTGGAGGGGAGCTGAGCTACTACATGTCGACAACAGGCTTGAAGAATGTGGCGAGGAACAGGGCTGGCACGCGGACGGCTGCGCGGTGTGCTGGATAAGAAGATCAGAGAGCGGAACGCGTCGAGCGCGGAGGCCGTCGCTCACCGGTTAAGGAGACAGATTAAACTCGGTTTGGAGGAACCGAACGAGCGCGATCGCGCTGTTGCCGTCCTGGGTGGCTTGGGGGTCGCTGATCCAGAGGGCTAGCTGCTCTGGCGTGTCCCACGAGTGTCCACTGGAGTGCACCGAGAGAGCATGCATGGCCTGTCGGTAGACGTGCCCGTCGAGGAACCGAATCGCCCACAGGGCCTGGGGAACCAGGTGCGCGTGGGGATGGTCAACGCCGGACTGAAACCACCGACCATAAGCCGGAACGTGGACGATGCTAGGTAGATGGCAAGTGTAGCAGGCCCTCGTACGCCAATGGTGACGGATGTGTGTGATGAGCTGCCGAACGAGAGGGCGCTCGTGGGGCGATATGGAGGTGCAGCTGCATATGTGATGATCGACCGACCGCGCTTGCGGCAGCTGCCCATAGGTGAGCAGACTGTGGACAACGCAGTACCCGCAAGAGAACGAGAGCAGCGACAGGATGGGGGCGAGGCTCTCAGCGGCAGCCATGTCCAACTAACAAGCTCACGAGTGCAGATGGCAAGAGCGGGGGTGACTGGTGTGACACGTGCGGCGAGAGAGTTTGGAGACGATGATGAGGATTAATTTGTTACATAGATACAACTGTGACTACTTCTTGCCCTTTCCCTTGCCCTTGCGTGCTGGCGCAGGCGCCCCGCTTGCCTTTGATGATGACGCGGCGGCGGCGGCTGCCGCGGCCGCCTTCTTCCTCTTGGTGGAGACCTTCGCGGTGGGCTTGCTCGCGACGCTTGCACCAGACTGCGCTCCCGATGGCGTATCGTTGCTGCTGCTCGCCTCGTCGTCCGCCCGGCCACCAGCACGGCGCTTGTGGCAGATACGGCAGTTGCACTTTGGCAACGCGCAGAGCGAGCACTGGCACCAGTCGTACGAGGTAACAAACAGGTGAACGCACTTGCTGTACTTGCAGAGCGCGTGCTCAAACGTGAGTGGGTCCCAGCGCCAGCGCACCTTCTCCTCCGGAGTGAGGGAGATGGAAACGGCTTCGTACAGCGCCTCGTAGCTCGCCGCACGTTCCGGGACGGCCTGATGCGGGAGACCAAGCCTGCCGAGCGCGTGCGCGGCACCCGAGTCGAGGAGGGCCGCAATCTCCTCAAAGGTCGGCATGGGAGCGGCGCCGCAGATGGAGAGGTCGGCGGCGATGAGGAACGCGATGAGCACCCCAAGAGTGGGGATGTTGAAGCCCTTGAGCTTGTTGACGAGTTCGATAAAGGTGTAGTGGGGCCCATCCGGCGCGGACGGATTGCCATCGCGGATGTAGTCGGCCAACACCTGAGCGTGATCCCAGCAGTTGGTGGAATGGGACCAGGAGCGGTGGTTGGTGGGACCGTACGCGGACGGGTTGACAAACCGCTCATCGGGCACGGCTGGGAAGCGCGCGCGGAACAGCTGAGCCTCGTCGTCGTCGGCGAAAACGACAGAGTGCTCGAGCGCGTGGGGGGAGTTGAAGAGGAGAAGGCGAGAGATGAGCACCGAGTAGGCCCCCGACCGCGTCTGGACCAGCTCGAGCGTGAGGGAATGTCCGGGGCGCGTCGCGTGCTGGCGATACGGCGCGAGCTCCTTGATCGGAAAGCGACCGTCACGCTGGCTGCTGATGTGCGCGAGCGTGGGACTGCTCGAAGGCTCGCACGAAGGCTCGAGAAGCTGAGCGGCATGGCGTAGAAAGCGAACGAGGTGCTCGGACGCGGTGCCAACGTTGTCGAGGGAGAACTCTCGGTCTGCGGACGGATGCGAGGGTAAGAACACGTGTGGGTTGACCAACGGCGAAAACACTCACTGCACACGAGCCCAACAGGAACGGTCATTGGCACGGCGGCGGCCGCCGGCGCGCGCAGGGCGAGAAACTCGTTGAAGAGCGAGGTGAGCCTCTCCGCGTCGTTCAGCGCTTGATGGTACAAGGGGTCGTCCAGGGAAGCGAGGGCGCAGAGGTCATCGTACATCTGCTTGCGATGGAGAGCAAGCACTATTTTGCTGCGCCGTGCGGGAGTCTGGACGACCTGCCCGAACGGGCGATCAAACACGCGGGCGACAAGTGGCACCAGCAGGATAAGGGACGTGCCGTAAACACGGAGCAGGGCTTTGCAGAACACGTATCGGGTTCGCCGATGGGCCGTGCACTCCCGCGGCGAGAGACCGAACCAGGCTGAGAGCGCCTCGTATATGAGGTCCGACGCCGCTCGGCTCCGCCCGCCGAACGCGCCGAGCTTCTTGCCCAGGACGCACCTTTTGGTGTGCACCAAATTATAATGTACATGGACTATTGCCCAATTTGCTATTGTAATGTCGGCGGGTGCTAGCCCAGCAAACATACCGATGGTTCATTGCCGTTTACGGGCTGCCGGGCTGGCCTGGTGCCTCGGGCGAGCGTCCGGGCTGCCCGCGGGGCGGTTAGGGGCCGGTTCGCGGTCGATTCGCGGCATTCCCCGCGTTTGCGCGCGCCCGGGCGCTCGCCTCGCTGGCTTGCGCGTCTCGGCAATACCCGAGAAAGTTCAACATTCAGTTCCTCGAAAAGCTGGATCGTATTGTGAAAGGCAGGGCATGCATGATATTGGGATAGGTGAAGTGAAGGAGTAGATGTATGAAGAAGGAATCTGTGCCACAAAAACAGTGCCAAGAATCGATATAATCCGCATGGCCGCCTTCCGCGCACGTGCCGATGGGGAATACGTGCACCCACATCCGTGTAAGCAAGCCGTCGACGCATTTCGGGGACTGGAGCGAGAACAAAAGATGGAGCAGGGGTGAGGGATCAAGAAGAATGGTGGGAGTGAGTGGGGGCGTATATGTTGATGTGCTCTACGTCTTCTTGACGCGCTTCGCGGATGGTTCCTCGGTTGAGGATGACCTACTCGTGTATTAGTATAGGCAATATAGAGAGTTTTTAATTACTGACTTGCCTGATCTCGTCGTTCATCATGTGAAGCGCCCATTCGACGTCGCGCGCTACTTCAAGCCAGGCCAATGAACCCTCTGCGTGCCGCTCGAAGGTAAACCACCAGTGTAGCCCCTTCAGTAAGCTCTGCAGGCCATTGACGCCGCTGAAGTGCATCTCCACCCAGGAGCCGTTGTTCTTTCGGTCAACAAGCAACTCGTCCCGGCGTGCTCGCCATTTCGGGTTGATTTTCGACCACCAGAGGCGCATAGCGGACTTGTACTCGTCCACATACGCCGCACGATCGCCCGCATCTTCAGGCAGCTTGGGTGTGTAGCTCGCCACTCTGTAGGACTTGATCCAAAGGCCTATCTCGGCCGGGCGAGCCCTACCCGTAGGTAGATTCTTATTCTATGGGAGACGTCAGCTAAGACTCGCCACTAAATGGTATATACACTCACGCCTTCAAATCCCTGACTTTGCTCAAAGGTGAGCCATTCGTCTAGTGCGCGGCGCCATACGGCGTGCGCGGCGCCGTCCACGGATGCATTTACGAGCTCGCCAAAGTTCTCGTGAGCTATAGCGACCCACTCGGGTGTGGGCACTGCGTCCGCGCTGCGTTGCGCCGCGTCGTGAGTCGTGCTTTTCCGTTTCGCCCCTCGACGCCCTCCACTCACACCGTCGCAGCTGTCCTCAGGCGCTGAACTCGTACGCACGTCGCCCATGCGACGGTCGTCGACCGACGGGGCCCTAGCGTTTTCGAGCAGAGGGTCGCGCTCGGGCTCGGGGGTGAGGCTGAAGTCGGGCGTGTGCGCTCCATCATGTACGTCGTTCCCCCCCATCTCCACATCCTCCGTGCTCGGTTGCTGACTTGCCGTTGGCGCTTCACGCGTATCGGACCGTGTATGTTCAGCGAGCGTCGAAGACTGGACGCTGTTGGTGAGATTCGTGTCGCTGTCCTTGACGGTGCCCACTGGCGCGATGTTCGGGCTGATGGCGCCGTCGCCGGTACTGTGATTCGCAGTGCGCACGGTCTCGCCTCTGTCGACAGGATCGCCCTCGTTGCTATTGCTGATATGAGCGTCGACGGCGGCGTTCCTGCGGCCGCCCTCGACGTCCTCCTCGATCCCGCCCTCGACGTCCTCCTCGATCCTGCCCTCGCCCTCGTCGCCATCCTGGTCGTCGCCCATCGCCCCTTTGTCGCCGTTTCCGTCACCATCAGCGTCGCCGGCGCCACTCTCGGACTGCTCGTCGTGCGCTTGCAAGCGCTTGGAGCGGCGCTTGGCGATGCTCGCTGCAACGTCCTTGGCAAGCGCCCTCTTTCTGTTCTCCTCCGCGTGCGCCGCTGCTTCGTGCGCCTTCCGCTCAGCCTCGTTCGCACGCCGCCTGGCGCTAGCAGCCTTTCCCTCCGCCATAGCGGCCCTTGCGATCTCCAGTATGTCCTCCAAGGTATCAACGCTCCCGTTCTTCTCGAGCTCGGCCTTGCTCTTCGCGATGGCGTCTTGGCGAGCGAGCTCCACGTGACTCTCATTCGTGAGGCGGCCAACAAATGCAGCTCGCTCCTCTCCCGGCATCCTGTTGATCCGGTCGCGGAGGGCAGCACCGAAGACGCGACCGCGCCAGTCCTTAGTGTAGTTGAACCTCCTGACTGGCTCGTCGTTCTCCTCTGGTCCGTGGTTCTCCTCCGGCGCGGCATTCTTCTGGACGTTCCCAGAGCTCTTCTTTCCGTTGCTGAAGGTGGTATCTTCGCCGCTGCTCTCGTCGTCGCTCTCGTCACGCGCCTCGAAGTTCAAACCACCTTCGTCACTGCTGCTCTCCGTCTCGCTGCCGGTCAGTTCCCGGTCGTCTAGGTTAATCGGGCGCCGGCGCTGCTTGGACTGGTGCTTGGCCGTTCGGGTCTTCTTCGAGGCGCCACGCGGGGCTTTCTTGGGATTGCTAGACGTTTTCGCGGTCGCTGCGGCCTCATCGTCGACAAGATCACCGAGAAGTTCATCAACCCCCTTCGAGGTAGCGCGAGAAGCGGCGCATGAGTTGCTCAACGTAGTGACCTCGTCGTCCTTGTTGGGGTTTCTCAGGGGAGCGGCAGATACGCCACCCTTCCCATCGTTCTCGGCATCCATGTGGGCGGCGTACTCTATCACATTTGTCAGGTCGTCGTCAAGCAGAGGGAGGCAGAGAAGTACATACCGGTGGTCTTGCTTACAAACTGCAGGAAGTGACGCACAACGACTTCCTCGAAGATTTTGGGCTTCCACTCCTCAAAGTTCAGCGACCCCTCACTCGGAATCGTCTGACCCACGGGGATGCTGGAGAAAAGTGTGAGTATGACAGAGTTGTTAACCGATATAGAAAGGGAATACATGATTGTGTCGTAGTCGTCGTCATCTTCGGTTGGCGGCCGAGCGGCCAGCAAGACGCCTGCCGTCAATCCGGCCATGGCGAGTAGGTCAGACAGCATGGGCTCAACGACCGATACAAGGTTTGTGCGGTATCTGATTCTAGTCAGCAAGACCGTACGGGGAACCAAACACAAACACGCACTCTTGTTTCGCTTCGTCCGAGAGATCTGCGCGGTCGAAGCCCTTCTCCCACTCCTCAACGCGCTGGTCGTAGGTCTCCTGGCAGCGCTGTTCAATCTCCTCGCGCACGTCGGCGCTCTCGGCACCGTACATATTCAATGCGGCGCGCGCGTTGTACTTGAGCTGCTGCTTGGCGGGTTTACCAGCTGCCTCCCAGAGGCGCGCGCCCTCCGCCTTGATGGTCTCGCTATGTTCAGTCATCGACATGTAGACTTGCCATGGCAGTTCGCGCTTGGGCTTGACAGAAACACGACGAAGGAAGTTGTCGAAGAAGTCTTGGAATGGACGGGCGCTTGTGGTCGTTTCTTGCGTGTGCCTGTGATTGAAGTAGTTGGCCAGTTGCTATATGAATGTCAGCTCAACATCCCGCCAAGATCGTGTGCGACGTACCCCCCGAGCACCTTTCTGAGCCTCTGCACGTGCATTCTCCTCCGCCTCCTCTTTGGCCTTGTCGTCCAGACCTTCGGGGATGTCGGCGGAGTCCTTGTCGTGATACGGGAAGGAGGAGAACCATTCGGCCAAGAAGTCCTTCCAGAACGCGACGCTCTTCTTGCGGTCGCCTCCAATCTCAACATAGGACGGAAACCACTTCTCGAGCATTGCGACGCGGTCGGGCGACCACTTCGACTTGCGCCCACGCTTCTTCGCGCCGTCCGACGGCTTCTTCTTCTTCTTCGAGGCCTGACTGGATGCACCGGGAGTCCGCGCCATTGAGTCGGTGAGCAAAGGATAGCAGCGAGTGAGCGCGAGATAGGCAGAGAAGTGGCGAAGGGAGAAAACGCGTTGGTCTAAGCGTTGTCAAGCATACGTCATACTCTCAAGCCCTAGGCTTACATGCAGACCTCCAGCCGTTGTCCCAATAATCCATTTTGCTCAGACATGTTCCCAAATTCACGGCAGAGCAGACAATATATGCAATGCAAATTCTCTCAACATACAAAGGATACAGCGAGGGTATGCATACATTTGACGAGCGCACCTAAACATCACGCAGTAGCTCCATGGCATCGGACCAGCACATAGCGACATGAACATGCACACGATGGCCCGCAGCGTCCTCGCGATGTAGCTCGACCTTTGCCTGATCCGCGTCCCCTACGATGCGAGAGCTTGCTCCATCGGTTGTGAGAACGTAGTACGGCCGCTCGTTCGAGTCACCGACGCCAATGGCAACGTCCAACGCCTGCGTCCAGCCACGAGCGATGCTGAGCTCAGGGCTAGCATTCAGGCGCAGAAAACGGTCCATCTCGGAACGCGCCGAGTCCCTGTGAAGTCGTCAACGACATAAATTATGACTAAAGGTCTTGCACGCACTCGTCGAGGGTGATCACGCTGGGAGATCCATGCGCGAGGATGAGGAAGTACATTCCGTCTAGGTAGGAACCGCTACCTTGAGCCTTGCGAGGGGAGGTGGACCGTGCTCGCGCAGGACTGCGCACAGGATGGGTGATGGAGGAAGGAGCTCTTGATGACGACGCGCTCGGCAAGGGTGTGCTCGGGGAAGGGAACCGGCGGGCGGCGCCCTTCGAGATGCTCCTGTGGATGGGCTGCGGCGAGGGCTCTGCACGCGGGCAGCTCGCGGTAATCGTGATGGAGACACCTGGAGCGGGGGCGGAAGGTGCGCGGCGGCCACTGTACGACGCGCTCGAGCTGTCGGCTTCTTCATCGCTGCTCAGAATATCGATAGAGCGTGACGAAGGGCGGTACGCGCGTCCGAATTGACGAGAAAGGTCCTGGATCACCTCCCTGGTTGGCTGTGTATGCGTGGGAGGGGCCGTTGTGCAGTGCATCGAGGGCTGCGCAACGTAGCCACGATCGTGGGTTGTGGTACGCTTCTTGGGACTGGCACTCGGCTGTTGCGAGTCACAGAGCTGAGGGACGATGTCCTGCTGCGTTGGTGGCGGGTTGCGTGCATGGCAAACATCTGCCTCCGCCGCGGGGGTGCGCGCGAAGCGCCGAAGAAGCCTCTCCTCTTCGGCTTTGAGCTCGGCCTCCCACTGGTGATATACAGCATCGCTGAATGGGTTCTGAGCGACCCTTAAAGAGATGCGGCAGTCGGTGTGGTGGTTCCGGCAATTCTCAGCCCAAGCCGTGAGGGCCTTGTAAGGCGCAATCTTGTAATACGTTAAGTTTTTTGTCTTCGTGAACGTCGTACTGAAGCCAAAATGAGCAAAAGAGGCCTCCTGAGGAAAATACCACGCACAATGAGACATGCAGACCAGCCCTGGGGCCATCGAGGACGATGATGAGACTCCCATCTGCTTTCGTCCCCGTCTGATTGCTAGGATACCATTCCGGCGTGCAGAACGGTATGCCGTCGCCGGCTTCACGTCGTTCCATGAGAAGAGCGAGACGAATCCTAGCAAAGGTGTCGATGATGGGCGAAACGAAGGGCCAGCGGAGGCGTGGGACTACCGTGGCTTCGATCACAACAATGGCAAACATTGGACGAGCATTCACGCTGAAGACGTTGAGACTGACCGCGAAAGCCTCACTATTCCAGGTCCAGCAGCAAAAGTGAACAAGTCATGCGTAAGAATCGAAACAGAATCATAGCTGCTCATAGCCCACCCGACGCTCTATGCCCCTACAACCTTGGCCTTGCGGCGACGTACAGTGCTCTGCAGAATTCGCATCATCCTCACGTTATGATTGTGAAGGCACATATCTAGAGCAAGCCCTGAATCGTGAGAAACGTGTGGTGGTGGGCGAGGGCAAGGGGGAATGGGCCGTTCTTGAATACGCCGATCTTGAGCGAAGAGGCGTAGCATCCCATGCACGTATGGCTTGGAGCTACGGTTCCGTCTGAGTGAGCTTCCACGTCGGAGAACACGCAGGTGCAGCATATGTTGTTGCCGTGCTCGTGCCAGCCATCGAAAACGTCTCGTATAGCTGAGTGCATTGCGTGAGGTCTGGCGCTCAAGCTATACCAGAAGTCTTACAATGTATGGGCTGACAGAGTTTTCTGCGTGCGCTTACGCCATCTGGGATGTTGCCGAGCGCACATCGAGGTTGAAAAGAGAAGCAACGGTCAGCGTGCGGCTCCCTCCAGGAAGTCCGGCCCGAAGTCCGGTGAGTGGCGCCGCGACTTTAGGCGGCGCTGGCAATACCACAAAGGCCTGTGTGAGCTTTAGTGATACATGCATTGTCAAGGTACAGCCCGGCTCACGAGATCTTGAAAATTTGAACACTAGACGAGCATAACTGGATCTCATATGGCGCCTTCTCTAATTGTGAGCAAGTCGCTCTTTGCTATTCGCATTCACAACGGACTTCGGACGAGTTTGTGGAATTCTGTGGTCTGTTCACCAATCGTGCACGCGTAAATATGTAGATGGATATAACGCACGTCAATGGTCACAACCAAGTTATTCCACAAGGCAGATCAGCATTCGATGGTTCTGATATGCTGCGTGTAGGTCCGATGAGTAGCTGAAGAACAACTCCAAGCGTCTGCCAATCTTGTGGCTTTCTCCCGTCTTCAGCGACTCTTCCACCTCATGTATCTTGCCAAGCGTCCATGTACATCTGTTTCCTTTGCGTATGGGCTGTAAAAACATAGTTCGGACTGAACGACGCCTTACACTCATGCTCTCTAGGTAACGTAGCCCATGAGTGGTATGTTCCGAACGTTTATGAGCCCTTCGTGGATTCAGACCAGGCCTCGCGAATACATAGGTTGCTCAATATATGGGATGTATAATTTATCTCGCATTGGTCAATAGACGAGGTATGTACAACAAAAGTACAGCGCGTAAAGTAATAAGCTACAGCACCTCACTCGCACGCGCCTTCAGCTCCTCCATCGTTGACCACATGTCTACCCCCTTGGCCCATCGCTCCTGATTTGCCTTTTCTGCGGCGCGCGTCTCCGTCTCAGACAGGGACGCGTAGTACTTCTCGTCGAGCATGCACCCGTGCTCCACCCAACGGAAGAGGGCGCCTGAGGTGTACTGGGTGACGGAGTAGCGCGTCTCGTTGTGCGCTATGTTGGTGTTCGAATGATGAATGATTGCCGAGGGGATAAGGACGGTCGAGCCCGGAGGGAAGCGGACGATGAGCCCGCACTCCCAGAGGACGAGCTCGCCGCCCCGATCGGGGTTGAACTTGCCCAGCGCCGTGATTGCGCACCAGCCGAAGGGCAAGTTACCGAAGTCGCGGTGTCGGTAAGTCACCGTCCGGGGGCCAAAATTGATGGTCAGGCACGCCCAGATGCTGCGAGGGAAGTTGCGCTGGAGGGTGGGCTCGAAGGTAAAGAGTTGGAGCATACATTGGGCGTAGTATGCGAACAGCCTGGGCGCCCAGCAGGCGAATGTGGCTGCGTAATATTTGGTCAGCTATCGTCGACGCGGACGGGGGGCGGTGGTTACCTGAAGCGAAATGTGCTACGCGGATCATCGCCGGCAGCGCAACAAGGTACGTGAGCACGGCGTCCAAGCCCTTCGTATGCTTGAGGTTGGCGGGCTCCTGATATCGTTGTTAGTCTAGGGCGGCGCAGCAATAGGGAGACTTACCGTCTGTCCGCCGCCGTGAGAGACCCCCTGCGCCTGGGCGCCAAACTTCCCGCGGCGATGGTCGGTGGCGGCGGCGGGGAACGTGATGTGCTCGGCTGCGACGGCAATGTTCTCTGCGAGGTCCTCCGCAACGTGATCCCAATCAGGGTCCTGCGGCTTGCCCGCAAGCACGGCGAAAGTGCGCCCGTCGGGGGAGACGATGCCCGTCGGAGTTCTGTCGGCGTTGTTAGTTAGATTTCCCTCAGCTAGCGCGGGCCCTACTCACACACCGTCCCAATCGCAGTACTTCATGCCGTATTTCCCGATGAGCTGGTTGCGCGTGTACGTCTTCGTCTCGCCGTCCCCGCGCTTCGCCGTGAAAGCCGTGCTCGTCACAGGCATGTCCTCCAGTAGGTCCACGTCGACCTCCTCCTCCTTCGCTTGCTGCAGGTGGCGAGCGTCGACGGTGCGCATAGTCTGCGGCGCGGCCCACTCGTCCGCTCGCTTCGCCTTCTTGGCGCGATTTGTACGCGAGCGGCGTTTCTTGGCCTGCGCGGCGCCGCCGACGGTGGGCTGGTAGGCGCCGAAGTCGTGAGGCGGCGGGTGGGGCAGTGGGGGCGGGTATAGCGGCTGTGTTTTCTTTCTGGTCTTGGGTGTTTTGACCTTCGGTGTTTTGGCGTTGGTCGGTGAGCGTTTGCGTTTGGATGCGCACGAAGGTGTAGGCGCAGTGGGAGGTTCAGCGGGTGGTGCGGGGGAAGGGGCACGTGAGGATGGTAGGGATGATAGGGGTGACGAGGTGGCGGATGCCGCGTCTTGCAATGCTTGATCGAACGCGTCGTCTGCGTCCGCGGGCTCGATCTCCTCCTCGTCCTGTTCACGAGAAGCCAGGGCCTTCGCGTATAGCTTGTCGAGGTCGAAGTCGGGGTTGTGCACGCCGTAATAGGCGCTGAACTTGGCGCCTGTGCGCGTTGTGCGAAAGGGAAACAAGTCTGTGCGGATGTTAGTATGTCGTCTGGCTTAGGAAGTTGTCGAGCACCCGCAGTCATAGTCCATCGACGCGCGATCTCCAATGTTGAACGTGCCCGCGCGTCTCTCCAAGTCTCGCTACGGCGGAGGTGGCAGTGGCGAGATGCGCGGGCGCGTTCACGATCGGAGGTCGCGCGTCGATGGGCAACGACGCGGTAAGGGAGGGGCTGGGCTTACCTTTAAAAGAGTCAAAGAGGATGTTCATCGAGGAAGTGCGCGCGTGGTCGATGTCGAGATGGTCGAGGACGAAGTGTGGGGTTGAACGAAGGTTGAAAAAGCGTCGCGTATATCTGTCACACATTCGCGTCTCGTCACGGTCGCGTGATCGAGTCAACGGCGCGTCTGGAACGCGCTGGTTACAACTGAGTCCCCTTCCCCTCCGTAATGTCTGCCTTTCGAAAGCTGAAGGCATCTCGCAAGACCTCCTCCTCATCATCTCGGAAGTTCTCCTCCTCTTGGGTCAACAGCTCTGCGCCAATCACCACCACAACGTCGACGCAACGGCTGTCTGAAGACCACCGCCGTCGTGTGGAGCGCAGCAAGAATCAGCCACTCCCCTCCCCTGAGAAGCGAAGGAAGACTCGCCATGATCAAGAGGAGGTGCCTGAAGAGCTGTACGACGAGGCGCTGCTTGCGCAGCTACAGACTCTCGACGAGGACGAGAATACCGTCGTGTGCTGGCCGGAACGCGCACAAAAACGTCGGCGTCGTCGAAAGGCTTGGGAATCAGTGCGTGTGCTACTATTATCCTACGTATACGTACTGACTGTACTGCAGGACCAGCCTATGCGCGACCTTCGTGCGCGAGCTGATCAAATCATTGCGGGGCTGCTGTACCTCAAAGGCCGCGGCGACGCCGTCAGCTGGAAGTGCCCCGGCTGTCACAGCGATGAACCCCCCACCCTGCGCTGCGAAGGATGCTTTGGCGCGAGTCTCTACTGCGAGGGATGCTGTCTCAAGGCGCATCGCCAGCGACCCTTCTGCAGGTTGGAGGTAAGTAGCTTTGCATACCATGCGAAGGCGCACACTGATAGTCGCGCAGAAATGGGACGGTGAATCCTTCAGGCGCACGTCCCTGAAGACTCTAGGGCATCGCATCCAGCTGGGCCACCCCGACGGTGCCGTCTGCCCCTGCCCTCGCCACGGCGTCGCCGAATTCACCATCGTCCACGTCAACGGGCTTCACACATGCTCAGTCGACTTCTGCGCTTGCACGAACGGCCTCTGTGCTGGAGACGACATCGACCAACTTCTGCGGCGTGGGCTTTTCCCAGCAACGACGCGTGACCCCCAGACGTGCTTCACATTCGAACTGCTCAAGCATTACACCGCGCTCTCACTGCAGGGCAAAACGACGCAGTACGACTATTACACAGCGCTGGAGAAGCTGACTGACGTTACGGGAACTACGCCGGTGAAGGTGAGCAAGGCTCGGTTCGAGGTAGAGCGGCGCTGACGCACCTATTGCATTCAGGACCGTTACTCCGCCTTCTGCCGATGCGCGCGCGTATGGCGCTTTGCCACGAGGGCGAAGCGATCCGGGAACTGCAACGTTATAGGGGCGCGTGTGGACAGTTTGCCCTCCGGCTCGCTCGCAGTGGAGTGTCCAGCGTGCCCTAGGCCCGGAGTTAACTTACCAGCAAATTGGAAGGAGGCGTCCTGGGATAAGGAGTGAGTACAGCCATTTGCCGTATAGTACATACCTCTAATGTTGTGGCGAACAGGTTTCTGTACACGAAGACGCTTTGTTTAGACGCTTGCTTCCGTCTCAAAAGGCGGCAGATTTCGTCCTGGGAGCGCGACCCAGCTCTCGGTGATGGAATGTCCTATTTAGTGGAGAGTCAGCCTTTTGAGCGCTACCTCAAGGAGGAAGGGCGCGACCAGAACGAGGTACGTAGACGTCTCCTCTGTTGTCTAAGCACATGCTTACCTGGATACTAGATTAGCACTTGCCACGGGCTATCTGCCCTCGAGCACGCCAACACGAAGTTTTCAAGGGGCTATGCGGAGACGGGGAAGGTGATAGGTGTGTGCGCCCGCCATGAGTTCGTGCAAAAGAACGGCGTAGTCGCAACTCAAGTCGGCGAGAGGTACGTTGACTCGCGTTACTCCATCCCATGAGCTCACAAGTTGTTAGATACATCAACACGGACTACGCGCTTGCTTCGCTGCTCTCAGACCACGTCGAGGGGCAGCGAATAATCCTCTCTTATGATATCTGCTGCCAATATTCGAAAAACCTGGTCGAACGGATGGCGAAGCTGCCTGATCGCCTGCGTCGCAAGCTCGACGTCTCGCGCATGCGCTTCGTCATACCTAAGCTTCACATACATGGCCATAAGCTAGAATGCCAATTAGCGTACAACTTCAACTACACGCTAGGGGCGGGACGGACGGATGGTGAAGGCGTTGAGCGTCCGTGGAGTCAACTAGGCCCCCTCGGAACTGCCCTTCGAGCCAT
Source organism: Schizophyllum amplum (assembly GCA_007026445.1). Lineage (NCBI taxonomy): Eukaryota > Fungi > Basidiomycota > Agaricomycetes > Agaricales > Schizophyllaceae > Schizophyllum > Schizophyllum amplum. Next base: position 8,148 of record VDMD01000254.1, on the reverse strand, counting down.
GGGACCAGGAAGCGCAGCTGACATGCTCGACGATCACATCGGCTACCTCAATTTCATGAAGCTCACGGGATTGGGGCGACTTCTGCGCAGGCGGGCGATCGACGCATTGGAGGAGCTCGCACGCCAAGCGGAGGAGCTACGCGCCTTTACCGAAGGGCAGGCCAGCTATGTCGAAGGCTGGGCGGCTACGGTTATCGCGTTCGAGCGCGACCCTTCCGTGTTCAACCCCTTTGAGCTGCCCAAGACCGGTGCGTTATGATTTCGATAAGAAAGCAGCTTACTGATGCGTTAAGCAGGTCTTACTGAAGCCGATGTCGAGCTCCAGCTGGCCACGGAGGATGAGGACAGGGCGCGCAAGGGATTAAATCGACGCCACGATATGTCCGCGAGTGCGTTCGTCATTGCCGCTATTCAAGTAGAGCATGAACAGTACGTGCATAACCGGTATCTCGCTCATACGCAATTGCTCACCCATTCGCCAGACGCGTACTTCATATGGAGGTAGAAGCGAAGCGTTACTCGTCTACTGCGCAACAGACGGAGCTCGCGCGCAAGAGAGTCAAACTCGCCAACACCATTGCCAACCTGCGGGATCATCAAGCCGTCTACTCTCCTCGCGCCCTACAGAGATCGGCGGAGTGGAGCGACGATCCCGCCAACGCCAACGTCCCTATCGAACAGCAGCCGCTATTCCTGCCTTCGGCACTCTCACCCGAAGACCGCGCCAGCTGCCTTGACGACGTCGTCGGCATCGAGTATCGAATCCGCGACGCGCAGTGTCAGACCTCGCTAGACATGACGCGCAACCTGCTCCTCATCAAGGCGCGAATGCTCACCTTCAAGAATGCGAACTTACGGGCGCAGGGGGCTACGACGCGAGCGCGGGCATCCATCGGATCTAACGACGAGAAGATACAAGTTTTCGCACGCAAGTACGTTGACGCACGCGCCGCTTTCTTTGCTCTGAAGAAGGACGACGAGGAACCTGCTCACAATTGGCACGCGCTTGATCCCAAAAAGGATTTGCGATGCATGCAGGATCCGGAGGGCAAGGGCAGCGGAAGCAAGCGCACTAGGGATGAAGAGGAGGGGGACGCCACGCGAAGTCACTTGCAAACCCTCCGAGACGCGACAGGCGAAGGTCGGCGTGTCATTTCGTGGATCTGGACCGGTGTGGACACAGCCGGTCAAGAGGGCGGGGCTATGTACGAAGGTGAGATGCCCTATACAGCCTTGCCGGATTGTTTCTAATTGCTTATTAGGACTCCGTGTCGAATGGTGCAAAGCATTCTCTAGAGTTCGTCGCTGGGCGGAGGAGGTGCCGCTGCTGAACGAAGAGATGCGACGTGTCCTCGTGACACTGCGAGTCCGCGCGACGCGATGGGATACCCTCAAGGCAGCCGATACGAGGGTCGGTGCTCAAGCGGAGGGCGCGCGCGCATATGCGTCATCCCAGGCCCGTGTATATCGCGCGCTCGCGGACCACTTCGAGCATATGTGGAACGGCCTTTACGACAGCCCTCGCATGGGAGCACCAAATATTGTGAATGGGCAGCTGGACACGCAGGGCATCAACATTGATGAGATCGCGAGTTTACGAGCACAAGCCGACGCTGAGGAGGACGCGGAGTTGGAGGACGCCGAGGACAATCAGGAATGCGAGGAAGAGGACGAGGGCGAGGAGGAGGACGAGGAGGAGGAGGAGGAGGGGTAGGGGTAGGGCATACATGATGCTATGTGAGCGGACGTATTTTTTACGCTTTTATCCATCCTTTTCCGTGCTGAACCTCAGTCGGGTGTTGCCGAGACGCGCAAGCCAGCGAGGCGAGCGCCCGGGCGCGCGCAAACGCGGGGAATGCCGCGAATCGACCGCGAACCGGCCCCTAACCGCCCCGCGGGCAGCCCGGACGCTCGCCCGAGGCACCAGGCCAGCCCGGCAGCCCGTAAACGGCAATGAACCATCGGTATGTTTGCTGGGCTAGCACCCGCCGACATTACAATAGCAAATTGGGCAATAGTCCATGTACATTATAATTTGGTGCACACATACAGCTGCAGGACGCGCTCGACTTTGATCTTGAACGGGACGCTCTCGAACGCTGGGTCCCAGTCGGCCGGATTGAAGGCGACACGAGCATGCTGGTCACCCTCGCCGGCGCGAAGGCTGTCAACGGACGAGGCCGCCCAGCCGTACAGCTTGCGAATCCAAAGAATGCAGTCTGAATCGCTGGAGTAGGCCATGAAGAGGTTGGTCGACAGTTGATCGATGAAGTGCTCCAGGCCGAGCAGAGCGGTCATCGCGCAGTGGCGCATGAGGAGCGCGTCGCCTTCGAGCACATCGCTGACAGAGGTCATGTGGCATAGCGAGCGCGCGGCAGGTAGCGCGGTCTTCACCATGTAGGCCGTTGACAGGTCGACCGCCCGCATGGGCTCACCATTGACGAACGCGCGAACCGCGGGCGCCAGGGGCTGCGCTAGCGCGTTGAGCGAGGCCATGTCCGTCGCGCGTCCTGCCTGTTTTGCCGCCTCGATCGCGAGCGACAAGACTTTGATGGGCTGATCAAACAGTGCTTGGCCTTGCGAGCGGAGAAGACTCGCAAGAACGGTCCGGTCTGGGAAGTGAGTCAGGCAAGCGAGGGGCGTGAGCGCAAGGGGTAGGTGCTTACCGGAAGGCATGTCCACCTGTTCCAGCTCTGAGGAATGCCCGTCGTCTGCCGAATGACCTGGGCGAAGAGTGAGAAAGAGCGATAAAGGGCGGTGAGCAAAGGCGCGCGCACCGTCGCCTCCAGGCTCGTCGACGTCCATGGCGTCCGAGTCTGACACATCAGCAACGCCGTGGACGATGATCGCCCGCTGGACGTCTGTCGATCCGTCTGGAAGGTGAGCTGAAGAGAGCCTGATTAGCACAGACGCATGACCGGGCAGAACCAAGGAAAACTCCACGCACACGTCCCAGCCGAGGACGAGATGATGCGGTGCTGGATGTTGTACTCGGTGAGCGCGTCATCGCACCCGATTCTGGGGAGGTTGATGAGCGAAAGCTAAACACGAGGAAAAGAGGGACTGACAGATCTTTGAGAGGCTGCCAGGTTTGCTCGCCATTGTCCCAAAGGATGTGATACTCGAGCTCGCGGCCGTTCTGGATAGCGTTCAGTGTGAGGCGCAAGAAGACGCGAACGGTATGTACGCACGGCATGAAGCCTGTGATCCGTGATGGAGCGCACATCGTACTCCGTCGGGTCCTCCTCCGTCCGGTCCTCGTCCATCGGCGACTCGTCCTCTGAGAACGTTCCCGCTTCTGACCGGGACGGCGATCGTGCTCCTTCTACCACAACATTCACGTTGGAAAAAGGTTTTCCTAGGTTGGCTTAAGCGCTTACCTGACTCGGACGCGGTCGTGCTCGACATACGGTCAACCACGGGGGCCACACGGTTGCGCAGGATGCGAGCCGGGGGGTCCGCGCTGCTTCTCGGCTGCTGACGGGTTCGGTCAGAGACACCGACGCGCTTGGCCCTCTTCTTCGTGACCCCCGCGGTTTCGACAAGCTTGGACCGCTGCCGGCGCACGATGGCAGCGCAGACGCCGGTGGTCTGGAGGAAATGAGACGCGGCCGCGGACGGGCCTTGCACGTCAGCTGAAGAGAGCAAGAGCGTGAGCTAACGACAGTCGTAGACACAGAGACGGCTGGAGACGCACATGCGGCAGCCGGGGTCTGAGCCTCGGCCAACGACGCGCGAGCGCGGGTGGAGGTCTTGGCACCGGGAGCGACAGGAGGCTTGCGAGGCGCGCGCGCGGGAGCCTTTGTGGAGCCGGATTTCGCTGCTGAGCGTAAGATACGGGTTCGGATGGAACAGCGCGGGCTGACCTCCAGTGGGCTCGTTTCGCTTCAGCGCGGAGAGACGGTTGCCGTGCTCATCATACTTGGGGGCGGTCTGGGGTATCATCTGCCCGCGCTGGGCGCACAGCCACATGTATCTGTAGATGGCAGACTCGCGCGTGAGAGGCGCATCGGGGCGCAGGTGGAGCAGCGCCTCTGATGATCAAGGGTTAGCAAAGCTTGCGCGCGACGCTTTCGCCACACGCGCTCACCATCGGACTCGAGAGGGTGGAGCCTGAACACGGTCCCGTCCGGACCGAGAGGCCACGCGCGCGGGGTCAGGACGTCGCCACCGGGCGGGGTCAGCTTGATGGCGGACAGCATCTGGGTGGCGTTGACGCTGACTGGGTAGCCCATCTGACGGAGAACACCGACGGTGAGCTGGATCATGGACCGCGCAATGTAGTCGAGGTGGCACTGGTCAGTCATGATCGACGACCCATCGCGCGAGTAGATGGCCTGAGACGACAGCGGGGCTGGGGGCGCTGTCAGGTGCTCAAATCTGCAGCGCGGGTGTCAGCAAGAGAGGACGACGGACGGGCGGGAAGAGACTGACTTTGGGTTGGTGAATGCCGCAGACGTGCGAATGACAGGATCGCCTGCGTCGGCGCCACCCGCGGATCCTCCCGAGACACGCGCCGGGTCCTCCTCAAGCTCCTCCTCACCGTCAGCGGGTGGGTTAGCACGCGTGGGGGCGCCTGAGAAGGCGGCGAGGGTGCTGAAGGCCGTGTGCTCCAGCATGTGCTGGTGGGAGTAGAGGATGATATTGAGGCGGACGGCGGACAAGGAGACTTCGGTGCAGCCGGACGGCGCGAGCGGAGGCGTTCCAGAGTGCTTGAAGAGGGACGAGAACCCGGCGATGGTCGGCTTGTCCGTCGTAAAGTACGTGCCGAGCGACAGGACGTGAAATCGGCCACCCTCGTAACCGGAGCGGCAGGTAGGGATGGCAGAGCATCGTGCTGAGCAGCGCGTGCGCGTCGTGGGGGTCGATGTGATTATCCCCGCTCTTGCCCATTTGATCCTTGAGCGAGGCGCCTGTGGGAGGGGGAAGCGCAAGCGCGCGCACGTTAGCGTACGTGATCAAGAGGGAGACAATGGGGCCGCACGGGAGTCGTGAATCTCGGCGTTCGCGATGTTGACCTGCGCCGACTGGTACAAGCAGTTCTCCAAAACGCCGACGCGCGGAGAGTTGACGACCTCGCTGTAGTTCTTGAGGATCTTGTACGCTTGAGGGTCATGAACCGCAAACGCCCTCGACGCGATACGGACAGCGTCCTGCAGCGGGTCACGTCAGCGGAGGGGCCTATGCGACAAACAGGGGCAGACGAGAGCTCTCACCGTCAAGATACGCTTGCGACCGACGCGCGTTTCTGCCGGCGTCTTGCACACGCAGTCCGACTTGCACGGAGCAGTGCAGTTCCGCGGGGCCTGTCTGGAGACTCCAATGGTGAAGCACTTGCGCCCCTCGCGCGCACAGACGTTGGCGGGATCGTCGGCGAACGGGCAGCTGCCGCCATGGCTTAAGCGGTACTCCTCCGTGCCAAGGATGAGCTGGGCGATGCGCGTGAGATCTTCGGCGTCCTGGGCATAAAGAGCGCTGGGGCTGGGAACAGGAGAAGCTCAGCGGCGGACGGGGGATGAGGGGAAGCAAGCACGCACTCGGTAACGTACTGCAACAGTACGTCGTTCTCGCACGTCTGGGAGCCGAGCTGACGCCCGAACACGACATCCCCAAAGTGGAGGCGGAGCAAGCCTGTGGATGCGATCAGCTGCATGCGGGCTAACGACCGGGGGGTGACGCACCAGAGTCCTGAAGGGAGGCGTCAGGCCCGAGGGGCGCATGGAGACCCATTGTAGCAGACTTGCGCTCTTCCATGGCCTCCTTAGAGAGGTCCATCGAGAGCACGTACACGTTGTTGACATGCTTGGCCAATGGGGATTCAATGTTGGGATGAGCTGGACGCCAGATGACGGGAGGGAGGGACGGATCGCGATTGGCGAGGTGCTTATATATCTCCTTGTCCTTTTTGATGATATGCAAGCCGGGGGGCGGTGAATGCCTCATCTGCGATCGCTCAATCAGAAATGTGTGAAAACGGTGGGCGTGTGCATGCGTACGGTGGGCGCTTGGACGCTGAGCGGATTCAGCTAAGGCGGGCGAATGGAGCGCCGTCGGGCGCATGAGCATGCGCAGCTCACGATGCAGATAAGATCAAGGGGCGATCGCAGACAAGGCGTGGGATTTTTCTTACCGGGCCGGGCGAGCCGGGCGCGCGCGCACGCAAAGAATGGGTGTACACGACTCGGATGCCTTTCGTACACAGCTCAGCCACAGGAGTTGGTAGCAGCAGCACCGCCGTCGGATGCGGTGCGGACAGCACCAGGGATGGCCGATGAGCGACAGAGTCTGACGACTCACGACGAGCCTGAGGCAGACATGCCTCTATCGTCCGATGTCGCTCCGGTAGCCGCCACATTGGAAACGTGCAGTATCTGGCTAAACGACATGACCTCTGCACCAGGAGGGGCTCGCTCTTTACGGCGTGGGATCACCGTGTCGTTGAGCTCACGACTTGGGCTTCTCTCCACCAACATCGGGGAACGGAACCCTTCGCTCTTTTCACTCAATGTGGGCGCGGAACATACCGGTGGAGGACGAGCAGAGCGCTGGTCCTCAGGCTCGCTTGTGGTGGCGCGGGTGGAGGTCACGTTCAAGTGCCAGAGTGAGCACAGCTTATCAGACCACACCTCATGCTGCTGTCTGGTAATCAAAGGCGTAGCACGCAACAGGCTTATATATCAAGTAAGCGACGCAAGCCCTGGCACTTGGGTGAGTGAGGGAAACATTGGACGCAACGATGAGCCGACAGCCGTGAAAGCGTGCACGTGCCCAAAGATGAGGGATCACGAGTTCGAACTAGGGGACGCGCCCCCCGACGACGACCAAAAGAAAACGCGCGCGAGTCGCGAATCTGCGGCTCGAGGAGTAGCAAAGATGAGGGATCACGAGTTCGAACTAGGGACGCGCCCCGACGACGACCAAAAGAAAACGCGCGCGAGCCGCGAATCTGGGCTGGGGAGTAGCACACGCGTTTACAGAACCTAGCACAGCTGTTAGATCAGTCAAAGATACGAAGATGAGGGCTCACGAGTTCGAAGTAGCGGACCGCCCCCGTTCGACATAACATAGCAAAATTGTTAGATCAGTCAAAGATACAAAGGGGAGGGCTCACGAGTTCGAAGTAGCCGACGCGCCCCCCGACGATGACCAAAAAAAAAACGCGCGCCAGTCGCGAATCTGCAGCTCGAGGAGTAGCACCCCGTTCACATAACATAGCAAAATTGTTAGATCAGTCAAAGATACAAAGGGGAGGGCTCACGAGTTCGAAGTAGCCGACGCGCCCCCCGACGATGACCAAAAAAAAAACGCGCCAGTCGCGAATCTGCGGCTCGAGGAGTAGCACTGGCACTGCCAGAACCTAGCAAAATTGTTAGAACAGTCAAAGGTACAAAGGTGAGGGCTCGCGAGTTCGAACTAGGGGACGCGCCCCCTGACGACTAGTGCTGCCGAAGTTCGGTTCTGAACCTCGGTTCGAACCCGAACCGGCCGAACCGAACCTCGGGTTCGGTCCAGGTTCGGGTTCAGGTTCGGCCTTGCCCTAGCAGGTTCGGGTTCGGGTTCGCTGCTGAGGGGGCTCCCCCGAACCTGTTCGAACCCGAACCGAACCTTGTGAACCTCATCTGAAGCAGCATATTTTCTTCTCGAAATACGAAGTTCAACGGTCCAAAACACCCTCAAACGCGTCCAAATTCGCGCTCGGGCCACGTTGGCGGCGAAGTTCGGCCATGCGGTCCGAGTCGCTACGATCAACGTCGCGTCGCCACTTATTTGCCATCGACACCGCTTGACTCTCAACCACGACCGCCCCGATCACGCCGCTACCCCCTCCAGTCCCCCTTCCTCCAATCTCGACACCGCGCGTCTCTAGAACGAAGGAAACGAGGCGCTTGGCAAGCAACAAGCCAGCGCTATTGCTGATAGAAGTGCGAGCGCGTGCACGGACGCGCGGCAGGTGCGTCCCCGCGCCCTACGCGATATCTCTAACTGAGAAACTTTTCTAGTTCAGCCTGCAGTGATGAAGCTTGCAGGGGCGTCACGCGCTCGCGCCGAACGTCACCGCACCGCGACAACGGGTGCCTCGCTGGAGCCAATGCTCAACGACGAGTGCGTCGCCGGATGCGCGTCCTGCGCATCTGGTACGTCTCGCCT
>VDMD01000253.1:0-22221 GCA_007026445.1 Schizophyllum amplum | reverse complement strand
AACCCTAACCCTAACCCTAACCCTAACCCTAACCCTAACCCTAACCCTAACCCTAACCCTAACCCTAACCCTAACCCTAACCCTAACCCTAACCCTAACCCTAACCCTAACCCTAACCCTAACCCTAACCCTAACCCTAACCCTAACCCTAAAATCCTGCTGCGGCTCATCTCGGGTTACTGCGCCTTTGCTTGTCTACATTGACCTCTGTATCATCCTTGCTTGCCATTTGCACATGATACAATTACTTTGCATAACTCTACATGCCTTAACAAACGAACAACCAATAATGACCTTTACCTTAACTATAATCACCTACTAAACACATATACAACATACACTGCCCAAACTTGATCAAATTCCTTTATTCTTCTTATATCTTGTACACAACTCGCTTACGCACTCGCACTCGTACTACGGCTTACATACTTCTTAAACAACATGTGTACATCTGTCTTATAAATGCCTTTACTGATTTAATTTTATTTGTTCTTTTTATATCCCTCCAACTATATATACCACCGCATCTTCGTCACACTTAATTGTCTGCTGTGGCTTGACAATTATGAACATGTGTTCGGTATTAAACATGCTATTTATCTAAAAACTTCTGCCGCACAAACTCCATTATTGCCATACCTGAAGTCGGGTGTTTTGTCGCCTTTTCATCTGCCAGCCACATCATAAATGCTTTCGCACTGTCCCAGTTATGCCTGCCCTTAACCTGTAAAGCATCCATCGCCTCCTTCTTCAGCTTGTCGTTATGCAATATCGCCCAAGCCATCGGTAACACCAATCGCGCGTGTGTGTGACAGCTGGGATCCTGTTTGACAATCTTCTTGTGCAACCTGTTCGAACCCATACTCTGGAAGTGGCATGTGAAGCACAGCGAATACTTGTAGTCGATTTTGTCGCGGACGTACTCGAAGTCGGCTAAATCCTGCAAGTACTCGCAGTGCTTCGGCCAGTGCACCTTGTTGGGAATACTGTGCACATCGCCGTTCATCTCGAGAAGCAAGCAGTATCCGCACGCTTTATCCGCGTAGTCAAGGACAGCCTTGTACTGCGCTATCGTGGCTGCCTTGTCACCCAGACGCTTGACGGTGCGTTGGTGTGCCTGCTCCCGTACCGGCCCAAATGCGGTCTGTAGCTTTCGCTTCAGTGCGGAGGGCTCAGGCTGTGACTGGAATTTTGAGGGGAGTAGAGGCTGAAGTGGAGGGTATACGGGCTCCTTGTAGGCATCCTGCGCAAGCCTTGTTCTGTCCTCGTCATCTAGCAACGACCAATCTGCAAGCAAATTATGAGCTAGAGCCGGATAATTATGGATGGGATCAGACGCACATTGTCTGCAGAGATAGCATAATTCAGCACCATGAAGCTCCCAGCACTTCTTCCCTATGCCATCGTTGAACTGGTTGAGGAGTTTGCGAACGCAACGATCAGGATGGCTAACGTTGAGCTCGTCCAACCTGTACGCAATCTTCGCAACAACTGCACGTCCCAGCAGCTCCTTCATCTCCTCTGAGGCAGCAGTTGGCAACATTTTCACGCTCGGCATCAAAATCGCCCAAGCCCGCCGTCCGTCCCTGCCCGCTCGACCAACCGCTTGAAGCATTGCAACTGCATCGGGTGGTGTGCCTGCCATGACGACAACACGAACATTGGCGTAGTCGTTGCCAGCTGATAGTGCACTAGTGCAGATGAGACCGCGGTGATCGCCCGCAAGCCATCCATCGTAGATGATCTTCTGATCGGCATGTGATATGGGATAGGTCTGGTCGGTGCATGTCGATGAGTCTTCGGTGTTAGAGCCATGATAGACAGGAATGCCGAGAGCGTCCTTGAGGAGGTAGCCGTCTTTGATGGTATTGACGTAGATCATGTAGCGGTCTTCCGGAGCTAAGACCTTCTCCGCTATGATCCTGCGAATGCGATTGTTGATGTCGGCTATTCTGCTCCAGGGTTTTTGGACTTGATAGGCAAGCTCCGGACGATCGGTGCAGCCGCGAATTACGAGTGGGCGTTCCAAATTCAAGGCAGAGGTGTACCACGGTATAGAAGCAGGCGGCATAGTTGCGGAGAGAATGACAAGTGGGCATTCTACCATCCGCAGTTCGTAGACGTCGTTGAGGTTCGGACGGAACTGCGAAGTGAGGAAGAGGTGACCTTCGTCAATGACAGTGCGAGTAATTGTGACTCCCGATCCTATCAGCTCGCCCAAAGCCTCCTTCCACAGTCGGTTTCGTGCAACATCAACGGAGACGATGATGATTCCATGTTCCCCCGTCAGGCGTTGTGGCGGTCCTTTATGCTTCGATCCTAGGAATTCTTCGTAGCGGACGTCCATGTCGTCCATCCGTCGCTTCCAATCTTGTTGCAGGGCATGCAAAGGAACCATTAGGATGCACACTGAACCACGCTCATAGAGGGTAGGGACAAGTACGACCATGGACTTTCCTCCACCGGTTCGCACGCTGACAATCATGTCCCGCTTCAGTTCCATCATCGTGGCCACTGCTACGCGCTGCTCGAGGGACTTCCACTTAGCGGAGGTGTCACGCATAAGGGTTTGTAGCCCAAAGACAACATCAGTTGAATCAGGAGGTTGCCCAATGGGGTATGGCTTATCGCGGATGCATTCCATGCCTTGCACTGGTTCGAAGTCTATCGATAGTCAGTAAAAGAAGACAACTCTGTAGACGGATACACACATGGCGCGGGCGCTTCCAACACAGCACTTGCTTCACAATTATGAGGAGTGGTCGTATAATCGGGGACGGAACCTGCAACCTGTTCACTTTCTAGATGTCCAGTGAAATTGGTAGATGCTGTTCCGAGTTTTTGACGCTTTCGTGGTGGGGGACTGTTCGGTCCTCGGTATAGAGCATCACTATCGTCACTCTCGTATCCGTTGATCTGAGGCTGTGTAGGACTTTTGTGGATGACCTTGGCGGCATCTAAATTATCAACGATGTGAGTATAATCTTGTGCACAAATATTGCTCCTGCATACCGTTTGTCACCCGAGTTGTTTCGTGTGCGCGTAGTGGCAATGGCTTTGTTGTCCTCGAGGCTGTAGTGAGTTCAGTTCAGTGCAGAAGTAGCATTTGCGTAAGACATACGGAAAGCTGTTGATATGCTTGTCATGCTGCCACCTGCGGTTCATGTCAATTATCCAAGTCATTCCCATAATTTGGATGGCTCACCTTTGCCAAACACTACTCGGGGAGGCCCTATGTCAGCCGCTTTTGCAGGCAAAGGTGATGGAGGTGCAGTAGGAGAGACATAAGGCATGTCGACATCTGGCACTAAATTATCGTCAGCCTTATCAAAATTTGCATGTTAGGACAAGTTACGCACATGTTGTTCTCTCCCGCAGTTCGCTTTGCAGACGTACAATCTCATCCTTCATGCTCTGCTGTGCAGCACTCATCTCGTCAAGCTTTGTGGTGACGTCTTCAAGCTTTTTCGAGACATCACCCAATGAGGTCGTGATCAGAGTCGTGAAGTGCGACATCACATTCTCCATAGATGGTGGAAGGCCTTCGGAGGGTGCATGCGAGGGAGGTGCAGGAGGCTGGTGCACTTTTGGCGAAGGTACTGGGGCTGAGTCATATGTCGCTGCCATGACCTCTGTGTACGGTTTGCCTTCTCCACCAGCGTAAGCACCGTATACGTTCGCCATACGGTCACTGTTCTTGAAAAATCGAAGGCACACTCTCTCGTCGGCACCGTTAAGAGCAGTGTAGGAAACACCATAGATACGGTTGTGTACGACGGGGGTATGACCGGACTGAGCACTGTTGAGGTCATCTGATTCGCGACCCGCATTCTCCTCGCATTCGGGGGAAGGGGCGAGGTAACGATTTGTGGCGGCAAAGATGTGGCGTACGGGAATAATGGTCATCTCCCACCCAATGACACGGACAGACTCGGCACCGAGCAGCTGGCTGAGACGGCCTGACGTGAACTGCTTTCCGCAATCCATGAACATGAGTGTGTTGTAGTCGTGCGCTATCTGCGGGCTGCGTTCCGGCCACAATTTGACGGCGAAGAAACAGGAGTTCGGACGGAGGAAGCAGTATGTCCGTGTGATCATATCTCCCGTGAACGCGTCGTAGGCATTTGGAATGACCTGATCGTGCTGCAATATGTTGGATGTTTTGTTGTACTCGCGGACGAAGCCAACGCGCGGACCAAAGAAGTAGAAGTTGCGTTGGCGTTCGGGTGTATTGCGATAGATCATGGATGTCAGCTCTGTTCCTCGTGCAGGACCACCACTGGTCAGCTGCGTGAGGACCATAAGGTAGCCCTCGAGCTGCGAGAGGACCAACATCCAACGTCGTGCGTGATGCATCGAGAGTTCGCCAGTTGTAGGATCAACAAGCTTCAACTCTTGGTTCGCAAGTAGAGCAGCGGTGAAGTCGTGGCGGGCCTTCTGCACAATCGGCGAGGAGGAGTCGATGACGCTATAGCCGTTGCTGGTGTTGCGCAAATTATCGGGGAACAGGCTATAATCGATTGTCGTGTCTGCCCCGCCGGTGAGCCACTCGAATGCCTCAACCGCTTTTTTCTGGACGTCGACGATAATTGTGTGAAAGTCGTCTATCGAAACTCTGCGACCAAGATATAGCAGCGACCTGTGGTTAACAAGATCGAGCCACCATATGCGAGGGAGAGACAGCGTGCTATACGAGATCTGGGATGCATAGTGCTGGAAGGAACGAAGTGTGGCAAACGTGGTGAGATGATCCTCTTGCACGAACATGAGGAGGGGCTCGAGTGCAGCCATCTGGTCGCCCGAGGTCGAATTTTGGGTGCAGTCGTGTAATTCGTGGACGACGGTGAGCTGGATTGCCCGACTCAGCCGAGCGAGAATACCCGTCAAAGCTGGCGCATCCATATAGCCGCCGTCCGCCTTCACCGAGATCATGGCGAGGTAAGCCACCGTTGGGTCACAGAGGGTCTGCACCGTACTGTCGCGCCGCCACTCGTGAAGCCAGAGCGCTCGGGTGACGGCGTGAACGTCGGAGACGAGCAGCTCGTCGCCGTCGCGTATCTTCAAACGGAGGCTGTCTACCGCAGCCGTCAGGGCGTCCGAGGATGGAATCTCGAACGTGGTATCACCGCGCATAAGTGTCGCCATCAAGCGGATGGGGTGACGGACGTAGTCGAGTATCGTAGTGTCGTGCTGGTGGTGCTTGTGGATTGGTACGTGATTAAGTGGCCTGCAAAATTTATCAACGGAGGCCAAAGCAAAATTATGGGACGCCAGCGCAAAATCGAGACATGGATATGAAGCAAGCAAAGACTTGCAGATGGCTCAAAGATTATGGATGAGGGAAAGATAATTGTGCAGCTAAGACGTACGCATTCGCATGGGCCGTGTTGAGAAGCTGCTGACCGAGCAGATCTACACTGTCGAGGGACTTGGTCGTCTCATCAAAGTAAGCTGTGACGATCTCTCGCAGCCCAGGGAACTCTGTATCTTCGGGAAAGCGCGCAGCATTCCTGATTGCAGGCTTTGGCCTGTCGCCGACGAGCTGCGGCCATTGCATACGCATGAGAAACGCGCTAATCCGACGCGTATCACAAGGAGCATTGGCGTTCTCGTCCGCAAGTGCTGCGTGGAAAGCGTCGAGCTCGTTCTGGATCGAGGGCAGAGGTGGCGACGTAGGGGCGGGAGAATTTGTCGGAGCATCGAAGATGACGCGAATGTATGGGCCTGGGTTCCTGGGACGCTGCACGAAGACCGGGTGAAGGAGCATTTCCCCGCGTGCTGGGCAGTCGTACTTGCAGTGATTGGAAACGTCAGTATCGCGGGCATTGACGAACGGGCATTTGCTGCAGCCGAAGACCGGAAAGGGTGAAGCGACGCCCTTGATTGGAAGGCGAGGCTCAACTTCGGGAACAAAAGGTTCGGGATCGTTAGACGCGCCGAGTTTGATTAGCTGGTTACGAATCGAAGCGGTGTCTTTGGGCCCGATGTCGCTGGAGTTGGTCTTGTGCTCGCGACGCAGGTGAGGGAAGAGGCCGGGGAGATCGATAACCCTGCGGCAGCTAGTACAGATGACGACACGGTCAACGGTATTGAAAACGAGATCGTAGGCCTTGAGGAGCTTCGTTGTGAGGAGAGTGGGCTGCGAATGGGGAGTATCCTGGAGCTGCGTGGGCTGGGAGGTTGCTGGCTCAGAAGGCGTTAGCTGGGTGTGCTGAGAGGTAGCGGGCTCAGTAGGCGTGAGCTGCGTTGGCTCTGGTTCGGACAGGCTCTGCAAACTCAGTAAGTATTATGGTGGCAGCGCTTTCGCGGCTGGAGACGCACCGAGGAGAGCATGCTATGGTCCATGATCAGAAGTCCTATAGGAGGCGTCGCTGTAGCGTAGCGGGGGCAGTAGCAAATCGACGAACAGTGCTTTCGAGACGCAGGTGAAAAGAACGGAAACGCGTACGCGGAGCGTCACGGCGATCGTGACCGCATCTTAAGATCACAATGTGAGCTCGCAGTTCTTACAGCGCTCGCGTTGATGGCAGCACAATATAGATAGCAAATGTGCTTACTTACAGGATATACGACAGTAGCTACGCCGGTAAATAAGACTCGCGAGCGGACACAGCCTAGCCGCGAGCCACCCGCTTCGCGCCTTTCATCATTGCTCGCCGTATTTCCACTCGCAGGGTCCCAAAACAACGCCCGCGCGCGGGTTGTACGTCGTCTGCCAGCGTTTGTAGGCGTCAACACCGTTGCCGAGGATCCACGGGAGGTGGCAGGCGCACGCGGCGCAGGAGATGCAGAATGCGCGGGCGGCAGACATCGCGCGGCAGCGTAGTACCATGTGCGGCTCGTGTGCGATGCACAGCGACAAGAGCGCTGAGGACATGACGGGTGGCCCGGGTGACGTTGCCGCTGGTCATTCCGTGTGGGCGTAGGGTTGAGGGGGTGGCTATGCCTTGGCGTGAGGAGTGCGGCGGCTGCGGCTTAGGAAGATGCAGGCGGGCGACGCGATCGGGGGGCGAGGCACGTTGAGTCTGGGGCGCAGGACTTTCGCGCGGTGTAGAGGGCAATGGGGTGGGGCAGGCGTTGCGGGGCGGGGGTCCGGCGGTGGCAGCACTTGAGGCATAGGCGGCCGCGACGTGTGGGGCGCGAGACGTGCGGGAGGTGCAACGGGCGACTTGGTGAACGAGGGAGGGCGCGCGTGAGGAACGAGGGGGTGCGGTACGGGGGCGTGAGGCACGGAGTGAACGCCGCGAGACGCGCGACACGCGGTGCGAGGGGCACCACACGAGAGGTGTAGAGGGGCGCGGTGTGAGCGACGACCAACGTTGCTGCGATGCGAGGGGCACGGCGCGTGGGGCGCGAGGGATGCGGCGTGTAAGGAGCGAGGGATGCGGCGCGTAAGGAGCGAGGAGCGCGACGCGTAAGGAGCGAGGAGCGCGACGCGTATGGCGCGAGGGGCGCGACGCGTATAGCGCGAGGGCGCGACGCGTATGGCGCGAGGGGCGCGACGCGTATGGCGCGAGGAGCGCGACGCGTATGGCGCGAGGGGCGCGACGCGTAGGGCGCGAGGAGCGCGACGCGTATGGCGCGAGGGGCACGACGCGTATGGCGCGAGGGGCACGACGCGTAGGGCGCGAGGGGCGCGAGGGGCGCGATGCGGGCGGCGCGATGGGCGCAACACGAGGGGCGCGATGGGCGCAACGCGAGGGGCGCGATGCGTAGGGCGCGACGCGAACGGCGCGATGCGTACGGCGCGACGCGAGGGGCGCGAAGGGCGTAACACGTAGGACGCGAGGGACGCGACGCGAATGGCGAGACGCGCAGCGTGGGGTTCGATCCCCTTGCGCGGGGGGCGTAGATTCCGGTGAGACAGCACAGAGGATGCGGTGCGCGGTGGTGACGGTGCTGCGTTGCTTCCCCCCCTCTGACACGAAGCAGATTCCGCGAATTCCCAGTGCGGTGAGGACTCAAAACGGTTTCTGCTTCTGCCAGGGAAGGGGGGGGGGGAGGGAGAGAGGGGTCCTTCGGCGTGCGTTGAGGCCTTGGAGCGTGGGGAGAAGGCAGGCGTTGGGCGAGCATCCTGAAAACATTGTAAGTCGACGGCAACCATCGAGAATACGCGCGACGCACCACATGTTCCCATGAATCACCGAATCGGGCGTGGTGTTGAAAGCGCCGTCGGGAGGAGGGAAAGACAGCGAGGACGAAGAACGAGTTTGAAGCGCGTGGTGGGAGCAGAAGAAGGAGCACTTCCCGCGATCAGTGTCGGACCATCAGCAACAAACAGATATCAATACTGACCCATATACGACAGGCTGTGTCTTACAGAATAAGGAATATGTGTAGTGAACATATATTATGTAACTGACAGTATGGTAAATTCGTAAGAGGGCAACATAGACAGGGCGCGTGCAGCCATAATGAATCAGTGAAAACTCAGGTAGGCGTAATCTTACGCTTCTTCTCAACACCCCGCTCCTTCCCTAAGTTGTCTTCAGCCACCGGAATGACCTCGACGTTGTCGGCGTGCACGACCTTCTTCGTTCTCGTCGTCGTCTCGGCCGCCTTTAGCGGCGCCTCCTCCTATTGCCTGCGAGCCCTCCGCGTCCGAGTCCTCAGCTGCCCTCCGCGCCTTCGCCCGTGCCTCCCTTCCCGCTTCGCCTTCCGCTTCGACACGTCCTCCGCCTTCTTCGCCGCCTGCAACGCCGCCTCGTCTACCGCCTTCTCGCTGACCTCAGCTTCCTTCGCTGCCCCGCGCGCTGCCTTCGCCGCCCCGCGCGCTGCCTTCGCCGCCCCGCGCGCTGCCTTCGTCGTCCCCCTCAGGCGCCTTCCCCTTCGTCACCACCTCTTCAGCCCGCTTGCAATTGGACGCTGCCGTCTTCGCCGCTGCCATCTGCCGCTTTCATACTGTTTATATAGGGACTCCGAGCACTACGACGGTACTACGCAAATGCAACAAAGAACACCGTATGGAAACAATGAACGCATGGCTACGGTCAGTCTTTCTCTGAAGCCCGCTTGCGCTTCTTACGAGGACGCTCCTCGTCGACGTCAACAAGGGTCGCCTCATCCGCGACCACCTCCTTCTCCTTCCCCTTCCCCTTCCCCTTCTGTGGCGGCTTCTTCTTCGCCGCCGTTGACGTGCCCTTCTTTGTCTGCTTGCTCGATCCAGCCTGACCCTCAGCGACATCACCATCTGCATCATCTTCGACCTCCACCGCCTCCTGCTCCTCCTCCTCTGTCGCCATGCCCAACGATGCGGCAGAGAAAGGGTACGTCTCCCTCACCTGAGCCAATATCACGTCGACCTGGTCATCCGCAGGCGCGTTCTCCGTCACAACCTTCAGGATCAGTGCCTGCAGCATAATGAGCAACACTAAGGGACGAGTATCGCTGTACGCACCTCATACGTCTTAACGAACAACGTGCCGACAGTGAAGCCGAGTTGCGCGACCGTCTTGCTCTTGCCATCCGTGTGCGGAACGTGGATAGCGGCGGGCTTACCGCTCTTCGTCGTGAGTGCAGTGACGGTTCGCGTCATGTTCGTATGCACGGCCTTCACGCCTGCCCAGAGTTTGTCGTGTTTCTTCTTCGCCTCGGCAGCGTCCTTGTCTTTTGTTGGGGACATAAGTGGAGCACGGTACTTCGAAGATGTCGGCAGGACGTCTGCCGGTGGTGCCTCTTTGTTGTACAGAGTGTACCACGGCCGGAACGCGCTGCCAAGAACCCCAGGCTCCTTGAGGATGTTGGCGACGTAAAGACGGATACTGTTGAGGACGGGGAATGATCGACAAAGGGATAGGATGTAGGATGCCTTTTGATCGAGATAGACGAGGCAGCGCGCGATGTGCCGGAAATATACTGTGCGTCCACTGGTATCCGACTTCGTGCCAGCCATGTTGTTGAGAATCTCGAAAGGCCAGTAGGGGAGTAGGCGCTTAATGACGCGGAGGAACGAGTCGCGCTGGGCGGTCGACAGCTTCGGAAGCTTGGTGCTGCCTTGTGACTGCATATTGTAGGCGGCCCAGACAGCGTTGCTGGGAAGCGGCAGCATGGATACGACAACGTCGGCCAGCGGTATCTTCTCCAGCTTCATCACAGCGTTCTGCCAGATGACGATGAAGGCGACGACGTGGATTGCAATGGCGTTGACGGACTGGTCCGTGAATATTGGTGCTCTCGATAGGTCGAACGCCTCAAGCGCAGTCTCGATTCGGCCACCGACAAGCCCGTTCGCGTTACGGAGGATGTAGTCGAGTATCTGCCGAGCGCGTCAGTGATATCGCAGCCTCGATATGTGGCACAGGACAGACCTTCACCATAGCACGCTCCATGCGATGCATATCACTGAGGGGGGACTTGTACGAAGCGCCGGAGCGCTCACGCATTGCCATCATCCAGGTCAGCCAAATGCTCACGGCCGAGTACACGCATACGTTGCTCGACCCGTTGGGCTTCGCATAGGCCAAATAGTAATGGCCGCCAGGGACGCTGAGTGATAGGATCTGGGCACGAGGAATGAGTAAGAGCGCTAGACAATGATGCAAATCTCGACAGAGACGTCACTCACATAATGTAATGCTGGGTCCAGTTTGTTGAACAGGTTGGCGACAACATCGTAGACCTTGGGCGTGCATAGAGGAAGGCGAAGATCGTAGTGAAAGGGGGTAATCTGCGCCATCTCACCATCAACGAAAGTGAAGGCGCGAAAAAACTTGGGGAGAGTTCCGCGCTGCTGGAGAAATCGTACAAAGAGGCCCTTGGACGTCGCATTGATGCGCAGCCGACAAGCGAGGGTCTCGAGGTCCGGCCCAAGGTGGAATGCGACGGCGTTGTAGTACGCCTTCATCTCCTTCTGCAACCCAGCGCGCGAAACGTTGTTGTCAGCCCAGATGCCAACGCTGGTGTGCTTCTTGAACTGTGGCAGGTCGGACATTGTGCTCATGGCCTTCTCGCATGCACAAAGTATTGCGTCAACAAGGTCCTTCTCCACCGGCAAGAAGCGTATGTGTTCGAGCTCGTCCCAGTTCACAGTCTCCGCGTATGCTTCGCGAAAGCGCGTCGTGATGCCCTCATCGGGATACGTGCAGCCGTCGAAGTAGGAGTCCTCCTGCGCTTCCAGCCAGTCTGCAAGATCCTCCGAGCGCAACGCGAGCGTAAGAATCGCACACGTCGCCCTCCATACCATGGACGTGAACTGATGTATTGGTTAGTAACGATCAAGCCAGGGCATGACAATACTCACTGGCCAAGCAGATACACCATACGCCTTGAGTTTGGACGGCGAGAACTGGATCTGCGACCGACCGTTCGCGGTGAAGACGGACAGGCATGACATCTGCACCAATGGGGCGATGACCGCAGGATACAGATTGCCGAGCACCCACTTGACGTCGTCGGTATAGTCGTTCAGGGCTGACGCAATAGCTGCCCTCCCCTCCTCAATGCTGCCGGCGTTGATGACGTCGAGAATGCGCCAAAGCTGAGTAGCGCCGGTGTCCGTCTCGCTGACAAGCTCGTTGTTGCTCGCAAGGGAGAGCATCATGAGGTGATGCAGATCATGCGCTTTGATGATATCTACAAGGTGTGTCAGTCATAACCCAAACGCGCAACGCTCTGCTCACCCTCATCGTAAACGGCAGCGATGAAGAGACCAGTGCGGAAAGACTCTTCCAGTAGGTCCTTCGTCCACACGATCTCGTCGTACGGAACGGTGTCGAGGTCGTTGTTCTTCAGAAAGCGAATTATTATGTACCAGCGGCGATGGTTGCCGTTGACAATGATGATGAAGTTGCCGTGCGCGTCGGTCGTGAATGAAACGATGGGGACAGGGCCCTTGCTGTCTGTTGTGAACGACTCGGGGTTGAAGAACTTGCGGGACGCGACGACCTTGATAGCAAACTGGCGGTTGGTTGTGGAGAAGGTCTTCGTCTTCTCATGGCCCGCGAACTTGGTGAGGATCTCGTTGTCTGAATCGCGTTGCTTCTGGTCGAGCTTGAAGTTGGCGCCAAGACCCGGGAAGCCTCCATCAGGCGCAGGCATATTGAGCATAGTGAAGCCCATAAAGGCGCTCTCAAGCGCCATTTGGACCGCCGGCGCGCCGATCTACAGCCTTGTGTCAGCAATGAGAATAAGATGCGGATAAACATACGCACATCGCCGTCGTCATCGTCATCGTTGGAAGGCTCGTTAGCTTTGGCTGCATCTGCTGCACCATCATCTGGGCGCCGCGCCTTTGTCGGTCTCGTAAGCAAGATCAAAATGAGGAAGACTAGCGCAACACACCTTGGTGCTGCTTGCAGCGGTGGAAGGCACGTTTGAATGCGACGAGCGGTCTGCTGTGCTCTTCAGGTGCTGTTAGCATATGCAAAACACGTATGAACAACATTGACTCACCTTCGTCGACGAAGTAATCTGGGCTGCACGAGCATCTGCCCGTACTGTTCCAGAAACAGCGGCGCCAGCCTTGGAGGTGGCACGAGAAGGCGTAGCGCCGGCGCTGGCGGGGTCGGCAGTTGTCCCAGCGATGACGCGCCGAGGAAGCGACTTTAAGTTGCGACGAGCCTTGCCGCTGTTGTCGAACACGTCGGCGTTGCTCTTGTCCTGGTCGTCCGGGTCGTCGGCATCTTCAGATTCGTCGTCGTCTTCGCGGCTGCTGTCCTCGTCTCTCGGGCCGTTGTCGTCGTCTTTGAGGCCGGTGTCATCGCCGTCGGTGCGCTTGGGCTACCATTGTCCTCCTCGATATCGTCCTCTACGTGCCCCTTGTGACGGTCCTTGTCCTTGTCGCGATTGACGCGAAGGACAGCCTGCCAAATGACTTAGTACAAACTGGCATGAAGCAGGCCAAGACGTACGTTTTTAGCGCGATCACGCAACGCCGTGGGTTGTTGAAGGGCACCGGCCGACGCTGCTGAGCGCCCGTGAATGGCTTTGGCCTTCACGTCGAGTCAGCTACAGGCAGAATGGGCACGGAATAGCGTGAACTTACCGCAGAAGAAAAGCTAGGCGGCCTTTTGGATGGCGGCCGGGCGAGGACGACAAAGGTATCGACAGGCGACATAGAGCTACGTCCCTGCCCGCCTGGCGAGCACATCGGCGCATCGGCAGAGCCCGGGTCGTTGGCGCTGGGGGACTGCATGGCATCGTCTTTGATGGACGCGCAAGGGGACTGCATGGTGTCGTCCTTGAGGGACGCGCAGGGGGACAGCATGGCTGTGTCATCGCCGTCGTGCTGCAGCCGATGATCTCGCACAGTGTTGCGACTCGAAGCGCCGGGCGACCGCATCATCTGATCGGATTGCAGAGCTGCGGCTTGCATAGTCGGCGAATCCGGCGGGGGGCGTGTCCTCGACAAAAACGAATGGCGATTGGAGTCCGGGTAGTACGTCTTGATCAAAGTCGTCCTCGGTACGTCGCGGCAGTTGCTGCTCGACACATGAGAAGATGTGTAAGCTCGAAAACTGGGCACACGCACCGTGGGTGGAGGCGGTCCCGATCCTTCATCGAATTCCTCGGTACGTTGTGGCAGTTGCTGCTCGACGCGTAAGAAGACGTGCAGGCTACGAAATTGGGACACGCACCGTGGGTGGAGGCGGTCCTGATCCTTCATCGAAGTCCTCCGTACATTGTGGCAGTTGCTGCTCGACGCGTGAGAAGACGTGCAGGCTACGAAATTGGGATACGCACCGTGGGTGGAGGTGGTCCCGATCTTCCGTCCTCAGTATAGTCATCGTAGTCGACGGTCTCCTCGCCGTAGCCGGCATCCATCGTGTAGCTGTCAAGAGCCGAATACATCTGACGTCTGGCCATGAGCATGATGTATAACGGAGAATATTATACTCACCCCGAGCGACGTCGAGCGAGAGAGCGGGAAGCGCGGCAGAAGGTCAGCAAGGGGACGGGAGGATCGGTGAATGATAGAGGAAGACTTATGAAGGTGGCCGAGGCGTCAGGGTGCTGATACGAGGCGAGCGGGAACGCATAAACTGTGGCTGAGAATAGGTGTCAGACGGCATCCAAATAGGGTCGCGGGGATGGAGAAGATACAAAACGTGCCAAGCGCATCACAACGGCTGCCGCGTGCACAGCCATGGGTGGGCGCGATGTTGAGGACTCAAGATGAATGGTGGTCTCAATTCGCTCAACAAGGTTTTCAAATCAGCGTGCAGTGATTCCGTACAGACACGCACATCATATATTCAAATTTGTGGGGTAATTTGGTCAAGTAGATACATGTTTCGGCAATGTACTCCCCGCCCCCAGCTTGCATCAGCTATACTCGGGCGCCGCAAATATGCTGCCAGCAGTAGGCACGCAAAGATGCAGGAACAGCTGAAGCGACATGAGTATACGCTGGGCGAGGAAGCTAAACCCATACCAAGTTCCCGTACCGCTTGCGCTGTCTCGGCGCCCTCCACGACTCCGTTGCGTCTGAGACAAATTAGCGAGCACACAAACGGCGGGGTAGAACTTACGAGAACGAGGGGGTTTGCGATGGCCGTCAAGCAAACGCGGACACCATTCGCGCAGCCGCGTGCATTCACACTGAGACGCGCCGCCGCCGTCAGCTTGGAGGCGCGCACGTGAGCGGATATATGCAATTCTTCCACGTAATTGTGGCCCGTCCGAGAAAGCGGCGTGTCGCGTATAATCCTGGCGCCGACACGGCAACCTGAGGAATGTTGAACTTGGAGAAGGTTCAGAGGGCGCGGAGGATTTACTTTTCAGCCGGATCGGTGCGGTGGTTGCTGATGGACGAGTCCGAGGAGTTGGACGCTATTTCGCGTGTCCAAGTTAACTATTGAATACTTTCGTTAGTTGTATATATGAACGGGAGGAACAATATCACGCACGGTATCGAATCACGGCCAAGGCGCGAAGGCGCGAAGCGCGAGCGAGGGCAGCGCGGGATATGAGTGAGGGCGGTGACGAGAGCAGTAGCTGTCTCCACGTAGGAGCGGGCTGACGGTCATTTCCACGAAAGAGCGCGCCGACGGGTGTCTCCACGAAGGAGCGGACGGTGCAGACTCCACGCAAAGGCCAAGGATCGCTAGGAGCGCAAGTGTCGGCGGCTGCGTGAAGATCAGTTGTTTGGTTTGCGCCCTGCAATACGGACATACCTCAGACTCCGTGCGATTGGCGACAGGCCACGGTGACTGCTCGTTCGCGGACGGTGTCCGTCATTGCGGGCAGGACTAAGGCGATAGCCGACACCCGCGGGCGACGTTTTGATGGCGCGTAGGGCGGTGGCGGTAACGAGACGTTCTCGAGAAGGGCGCGGTTGAGGCTGAGTCGTCGTCGTCGACGGTGTACCGCCCATTGCACTTCGTAGCGACTTCGAGATGGCTCTTCAAGTCTGCGTATTCTATGAGTGAATGGTAGCGAGAGGGGCATGGACACTCACCGGAGATATCCGCACCCTCATTTAAGATGGATCTGTGCGGGTGGCCCTGAGCGCGGCCACAAAGAACGCAGAGGCGGTGTCGACGATACTTGTGGAGACACCGTCAGACATGCAGGCGGCGGGCTGACGGGGGACGTACCGCGAAGAACGCGCCAAGAGCTCACGATCGCGGGCGAGACTGCATGACGGTGGACGTTGACGGCCGTCGTAGTCGGAGGGCCTGACGCAGTTACCTGCACCGCCGATCGCCCGCGTTCATGTGTTGAGAATGAGCGCAACGCGTCTTGTCGCGAACTCGTCAATGACGAAGGGCAGGGGTTGGGGGCGGGTGTTGAAGACGCTGCACCGCGCGAGGGGACATTGGAGGCGACGGGCACGAGGACGAGCGTTGCGGCATCTACGAGTACTGTGAGTAGATATGGACGATCACTGTATCAACACGCACTGTACGGGCCCATAGCTACACGGGCAATGTATATCTGAGCGTGTAGCGCAAACCCGTCGTTGTGATGTAGAGCTCTAGCGTGAATACGCGGTCGAGAGCGGCCGCGATCGTACACGTTTGAAGGCGCAGGCGAAGTTGCCCCGCCTGCGCGTGCTGTTCATGTATGGCATGGAGCGACGAGGAGGGAAGGGATCGTTGATGACAAGGTTGCGGGGAGCATGGAGGTGTCGATGGCGTTGAGATCGTTCTGCGCGCGGATGACGGCGAAGGTATCTAGAGTGCTGTGAGCAGATATGTATGTGAATGACGTAGATACGCACTGTACGAGTCCCTGATCTGATCCGAGTCGAGTCTTCGGGAGCGGTGATGAGCGGGACAACGACGGACGCATACACGGCGAACGAAATCGACGAAGGCTAGGAGGACGTTAGACGTGGTGACCGCGCGC
The DNA here is from genome assembly GCA_007026445.1 of Schizophyllum amplum. Lineage (NCBI taxonomy): Eukaryota > Fungi > Basidiomycota > Agaricomycetes > Agaricales > Schizophyllaceae > Schizophyllum > Schizophyllum amplum. Next base: position 5,931 of record VDMD01000253.1, on the reverse strand, counting down.
TGAGACAAGACGCACCGAGAGGCTACATATCTCAAGTACGTATCCACGCCTTTGGCTGGCAGGGGGCGTGCATGAGAGATCGTGCGTGGTCGAAGGCGCTGGCGCGATCGTCCGGCCGCGGGCACTGGGCGGAAAATGTCGGCGAACGAATCCCCCTTGACGACAACGGCATAGAGAAGAGGAGAAGGATGTGGAGAGGAACGTCGAGGGCATATAGGAGAGGGACAAGGGGCGATGTCGAAGGTGTAGGCGATGGCGGGAGGTAAGCGCGCGTTGAGCGTCGAGCGGGCTGTCGGCCCGCTAGACCGCCGCACAGGCTAGGTTATACATGCGCTGACGTCAATGTATAAGCCAGCCTGTGGCCCGGATCGGCGGGCCGCTGGCGACGCTCGTCGCGCGAAGTCCTTGCCTGGTCGCATTCTTGTCTTGTACGTCGTCCGCAGATACTGTCGTATATATATCAAAGCCTTTGCGCCTTGAATATTTGACCACATGGTGGTAGGAAGAGCAAGAGGAGAATATGATTTCCATTATCTACGTTATCTCTAAACCTAAGTATCGAGCGAGTCCTGAAAATTGAGTAACTGTACTCGCCACTGCAAGAGGGCCTTTGAGGTTTCACACTGCGTACTATAATGTGGCTTTGTCCCATAATTCAACTGCAGGACCTGTATTGTCTAGGATATTACACTGCAAAACGTATGTACGTTCGCGAGGCGCGATGGCGACGGCGACGGCGAGCGCGAGCAAGAGATGGAGGGGGCTTGGACATCGACCAACGACGGTGAGGGAGATGCGAGGGTGAAGAAAAATGAGGAGAAGGGGGATAAGCGTACAGTGTGGGTGGATAAGGTGGTAAGCGTGCGTTGAGGGAAAGCTCCGCCTCACATTCGGGCTGACAGCTCTCGTCGAAGGCGCGAGGCGTATGTACGCGCGCTGTCGTCTTTGCGATCCCCACGGCTTAACGTCGCCAACAGCCTTGCACTGCTTGCTGTTGAGCTGCGCCGAGCGTGTCGAACGGGGAAGGGAGGACTAACGCACGGGGACGGCGTATAGCGCTGCTGCATATAACGTGAATACGCGTCGGGGCAGATGCGCGATCACACACCTTGTGGGCCATAGCCTCATTCGCGTTGAGTCTCCGGGGAACGGGATGAGCACGTCGGAGATGCCGTGCATGGCGCAGCGAATGTGATCGGCGGCGCCTAGTTGGAAGGTTAGTTGTGCGCAGCGTATGTTAGCAGCAGCACGCACCTCAAGGATGCCTCTGATAGATTACCCGCGGACGACGCTGCGCGAGGGCAGGCGTCGCCGGAAGTGGGCGATCGTGCGCGGCTGAAGACGTGAACGCATTGACCGGGCGGTTGCGTGCGCTGTGCGGATTTCACGAGGGAAGGCGTCTGCTTGAAGAGCATCGACGGCGGGGGGAGAGTAGACGAGAGACGGGAGTCGGTAAGTAGATGAGGGACGGGCGTCAGTGAGGGTGTCGTGCGAGCAGATGACGGCGAGAAGGAAGAGCGCACCGGGCCGGCGAAGCAAGATCTGAGCAGAGTTTAGGACGGTGACCTCATCGCCGTCTTAAAGTCTGCTCAGATCTTGCCTGGCGTGCTGTCGGTGTCGTCCATACCGCGCCACACCTCCTCGGCGCTCGCGCGCGTGTAAGCGCCGAATTATAGCCCTGTTGAAGATAATTCTTGAATATGGTGAGCTCTCATTTTGTCCGTCGCTGCCGACGACCTCAACAACGAAGCGGCGAGCGGGCTGTCGGGCCGCTAAGCCGTGCCGTCGACGTCGTGCGAGGTCGTCGCCTAACAATGCTGCCGACTTCCACGTACCTCACACATCTTTCAAGGCGACTGTTTCTGTTTCATATCTCACTGTGCACTTGACATGTAGAGAACAGCCATGACATGTATTCAATACGAGTATACCAAAAGCTAACGATGTAATGAGCGACAAGAAATTATGGTAAGGGGGGGGGCTAAAGTAGGGGGTGAAAGAGGGCCTCGACGCGCTCGCGCTCGCCGGGTGTATCTACGGGAAAGTGCGCAGCTTCGCGGCGGACATGATAGATGTCGTTGGTGTCGTAAATGGGGTCCAGGAGACGGTTATACCCGTCGTATCCGAGGCGGGCATACAAGTCGCGGTTGCACCGAAAGTGGACCGCCACCGTATAGAGCCGGTGGCGCCAGCGCGCGATGCGTGCCTTCCGCTCCTCAGCGGTAAGGCCGTCCTCCCAGTACTCCGTCCCCTCGACGGACGGGATAGGAAAACGAGAGGCCTGTTGATGGGTCAGCTGAGGTCGCAAAGCAGGGAGATGAGTACGCACCAGAATTATCAAGGACTCCTCGTGAGAGCGCTGCCTCGCGCGTTCCTCCCGATTGTACGCCAGAACTCGTACGCTCAGGTCTTCCTCCCGCTCGTCCTCCTCCCATTCGTCGAACTCGCCCCAAGCCAGGATGACGCCGTGCGTAGAGCGACGCCAGCCGGGAGGTAAAGGACCCTCCGCAGAGGTGGACCACGGTATCGCAGGGGGTGAGGGGGGCTGCAACATCGTAGGGGGCGATGGCGACGACGAGGGATACTGCAGCGTGGGGGACGATGGCGGCGACGACGGCGAGGAGGCCCACTCAAGGGCGTTCTCCAAGAGCGTCTGGGGTAGGTTGTGCGGCCCCCACAGCAGCATCGGCGACGGCACCGGCCGAAAGAAATGCAGAGGGCGGTCGCGTGGGTTGGGGAGCTCCTGAGGGATGTACGGCGGGGGATCGCCGGGGCGTCGAGGGAGGATCTGGGATGGGACGGCCATCTGGACGGGGAAGGGGCGATCGGGGGGAGCGTCGAAGGGGAGCGGGTGCGCGTGCGCCGCCGACGTACTCAGCGAGCCGGGCCCTTGGTTGTGCGCCATGGGCGAAGCGATGGGGCGGGGCGATATGTAAGGGCGGGACGGCGAGTATTTGAGGGTGTGGTCATGCGGCGGAGCGCAGGCGTCTTCGCCGCGTGCAGACAAACACGTAGCGCACGGAGGGGAAGGGGCGAGGGGCGTGCATGTTTCGCCACGCCTTGATAGCGAAGGGTGGGGCAGGGACCCGAAGACGTAGCGCGGCGGCCGGCGCAGCTTGAGACGCGGGACTGGCCAGGTTTCGAGCGCACGAGATGCGGGGGAGGATGGGGCCGTGTTGATGAAGCACGTCGACGCGCGGGGCACGGCACGGCGTGTGGGACTCGATGTGCAGGGTCCCGGATGGGCACAACCGCGTGTCCGCCAGCTCGGGCGATAGGACCACTGCACATAGGGCGCGCCATATGCGCGGAGGCTTGAGCGCGGCGGGACGCGGAGATGACCACAGTGCTGGGTGTGACGTCGCTCGTGTTCACGAGCGACGCCTAAGTAGGTCATCAGTAAGATAGAATACAGCACAGAGCACTGCGACGCACCTCGGCAGCCCTGCCTGCGCGGACAAACTATGCGCGCCTGCGTGATAATCGAGAGAAGAACAAACACGAAATAATCATGCGCGGCGAGCGGGCTGTCGGGCCGCTAGGCCGCGTCGTCAACGTCATGCGAGTCGTCGCCTGCTGGTGGAGAACGATTTGCGAACGATATCCATGTACCTCATGCACTATTCACGGTGACTGTCGCACATCTCATTGTGCACACAAGGGATAGTTCAATCATGTATTCAAAACGAGTAGTCCGACGCGGTACGATGTAGCGAGCGACAAAAATTATCGTAATGTAAGGCTAAAGTAAGGGGCGGAAGACGGCTTCGACGCGCTCGCGCTCGCCGGGCGTATCTACCGGAAAGTTATCCGCCTCACGGCGGATGTAATAGATCTCGCTTGTATCGCGAATGGGGTCCAGCAGGCGGTTGTAGCCGTCATACACCAGGCGGGGATAGAGGCCCCTGTCGCACCGGAAGTTCACGGCGACCATGAACAAGCGGTCGCGCCAGCGCTGGACGCGCGCCTCCCGCTCCTCAGCGGTAAGGCCGTCCTCCCAGTACTCCGTTCCCTCGGCAGGCGGGATAGGAAAACGAGAGGCCTGTCAATGGGTCAGCTGAGGCCACAAAGCAGGGTGATGAGTACGCACCAAGATCTTCGAGCACGCCTTGCGAGAACGCTGCATCGCGCGGGCCTCCCGGTTGTAGGCCGTTGTGCGCAGCTGCAGGTTCGCGTCGCGCTCCTCCTGCTCCCATGCGTCGAACTCGCCCACGGGCAGGATGACGCCGTGCGCAGAGCGCCGCCAGTTGGGAGGCAGAGGGCCCTCGGGCAAGAGGGGCGGCGACGATGCAGAGGGCGAGTTGGGCGGCGACGACGCAGTGGGCGAGTTGGGCGGCGACGACGCAGAGGGCGAGGGGGACCGCGAGGGGGGGTCCAGTTCGTGATCATGCTCCTCCACGTCCCAGAGCAGGGTCGGCGGCGGCGCAGGCCGGAAAAAGAGGAAGGGGCGGTCGGGTGGGTGGGCGGGCTCCGGCGGAACATACGGGGGGGGATCGCCACGGCGTCGAGGGAGGACCCGGGATGGGACCGATCTCTCGAAGCGGCGGGGGCCCGGGCGATCGCGGGGAGCGGTGTAGGGCAGCGTCTGCACGCGCGGGGAGGTCTGCGCGCCCGACACCCTGTGAAGACGCCCCCCAGACGGGTTGTCAGGCAACTGGCTGGCGGTCGCGCTGGGCGAGCGGCGCCCTCGGTTGCGTGACATGGGCGACGCGAAGGAGGAGGGGCGATATGCAAGGGCGGGCCTGCGAGTATTTGAGGACGCGCCCATGCGGCAGGGTGGAGGCGTGTTCGCCGCGTGCCGACCAGCGCGTATCGGGAATGAGACGAGGCGTGCGGACGGCTCGCCACGCCTAGATGGCGAGGGGGGGGGCGAGGATCCGAAGACGTAGCGCGGCGGCCGGCGCAGCTTGAAACGTAGGATTGAGGCGGTTTCAAGCGCGAGATGCGGGGTGAGGGTAGAGGCGTGTTGATGCCGCGTCCGCTAGCGCGAGCGACGCAGATGGTGCAAATGCGTCAGCAAGCGCGGGCCAGGCGCGAGGCTGCGGACCGCGGAGCCTAGAGTGCCAAGAGGCGCGGAGTCTTGAGCGCGGCAGGAGGCGGATCCGGGCGGTGTATGCGGAAGCGCGGGGATGATCGCGATGGCCCAAGACGAGTGCGTGTTGAAGGAAGGGCGCGGCGCGGCGGCTTGACTGGCGCGGACGGAGAGGAGCCGCTAGGCATAGGGTGGGGGCGTCGACACCGCGGCCCGGGAGGAGAGGGTTCGCCGCCGGTCCTACCGTCTTCGCTCGGGGAGCCTGCGCGGTCCGCGCGTCCCGTCGCTCGTGTTCACGAGCGACGCCTAGGTAAGTCATCAGTACGACAGAATACAATACAGGGCGTTGCCACGCACCTCTGCAGCCCTCCCCGTGCGAATAAACATGCGCGTCCGCGCGATAATTGAGGCAACGCGCGTCGCGTCGCTCGTGTTGACGAGAGCGACGTCTAAGTAATCCATCAGTGAGACAGAATGCAATGAGAAACGTTGTGACACACCTCGGCAGTCCTCCCTGCGCGGACAAACTATGCGCGCCCGCGTGATAATTGAATGAAGAACAAAGACGGAATGATCACGCCTTGTGACCAGACGCGTCGCTGATATCATGTGATCACGCGCGTCTCTTCCGAACTAAGTCCCAACAGCGAAAATTTCTGCTCTTGACCGCCACCTTCGCGTCTCCAAACATCTCCGTCGACACTTGCAAGGCTATGACAGGTAAGCGCGCTCGGTTCTCTCGACGCACCTTGCACACACGCGCGCCATGTCGCGATGCGTCCGTGTCTTGTACCTGCCGGGGGCGCGCGCTTTGAGGTCTCACCGCACTGGGACTTCGCGTTGCGCTCTTGGTGGGGCAGATATGCACGCGTCTCGTCTACGCGCCTGCCGTTCTATAC
>VDMD01000252.1:0-22297 GCA_007026445.1 Schizophyllum amplum | reverse complement strand
CGGCGAGCGCACATTGCAACACGTCATGGCCGATGTAGCAGGCCGTAGGTCGTTGGCGCTGACGACGATGGCGATAGTGAGTCGGCAGATGATGAGGGCGTGAGCGCGGCGGGAGGCACGGTTCGTCCGCGTGTCATGTTCGTGGCATCCTCATGTTGCCACACGAACCATCGCCATGGGCGGATACGCGAACAGTCCTGACGGCGGGAGCGCAGCACATCGGACGCGGCGGGCGCGCACGCCACGTGTGTCGACGAGCGCGAAGTGCAACGCGGAACGTGGTGGCTGGGGCGAACATGCGAGGTTAGCAACCTAGTAAGTCGAAGTAAGTTGCTGATAACTTACCAAATACAAGGCTCCGACGGGTAGAGAGCGAGTTGCATCTCGATCACTGTCGGTCCTATTCGAGAGTCGGATATTACTGTGGACGACGAGGTCAATATAAGATGCATATCGAAGGGGGAATCGGGATCGCAGGAGCGTACCGTGTAGCAGGGTCATAGTCGCAGTCGAGGTCAAAAGCGACCTGAAGTTCATGTTCAGGTCGCTTTCAATGAAAGCGAGCAGGATACCCTTCAAATCCTGGTAAGGTTGCATCAGTGGCATTGCAGTCGGATCGAAGAGGAAACGCACTGAGCAAGGATTCCAAGAGTCACCGAAGCCGTAATGGCTATAACGCAAGAGAAGCGTAAGAGCCGTAGATGCAGCCAAATCCTGAGGGGACTGACCAGGAGTGTGAGTAGAAGACCCTCCCGTCGATCGTGCAGGCTGCTGACTGAGGCGAAATCGAAGGTGACTAGAGGACATCCTGGAAAGTATCAGTAAAGCAGTAACAAAACGAAGTAGATGTGACTTGCTATGCCGTCGACAATAGTACCACTCATGCCAGGAACCAAGACATTGAGGTAGTATAAGATGAAGCCACGGGATGAAGGGAGGTAGGCAGGAGCGAAGGGGCACAAAGTGAAATAAAGTAGGATTGAAAGGAAGGAAGGAAGGTGAGTGAAGTGAAGAAGGCGAAGGAGGATGCTTTTCACCCGTCCAAGACCCCGCCCTATATACTCGCATCCCACGGCACTCGATAGCCGTCGTGCTCCACGCCCCAGATCAGTAAATGCAAGAAAAGCACAAAAAAGCTTGGATATTCGCATTGGCGCGCCCGCCATTGGCTGACCGGGTGCGCAGCGGGCTTGGCGGTCACGTGAGGCTCCACAGCTCCACCTGAGAAGCAGATTTTGGGGAGAGAAGACGTTCGAGAAGGGTCGGAAGGTCGGAAGGCGGCAGGAGGACAGGAAGGGTGAGTAAGAGGTATTCCCGTGAGGCTGAGGTTCAGAGCGCTGTACAAACATCAAAGGGTTGTAGTATGGGTCGGGGGAAGGCGGCTTGACAGTGGAAGATGTCTGGACGTGTGCTGGTGGTGGATATGCGCCAGGAGGTCGCCGAAGAGGCGCAGGCGCGCAAGAGAGCGAATAAATTGATTTCTGGGCAGCGCAAGCGCAGGCATGTTTCATGGATTTTCTTGAATTCAAAAGGCCTGTTTACGAGTCCCCAAGAGGTGTGTGACCGGATGAGCAGGCGTTAGGAGGTGAGGGCAAAGGAAAACGAACCGTGGGAATCGAGTCATGCGTGCCGCGCCCGATCAGACCGAGTCCGCGGACCGTCCGCCGCCGACCGTCGTGTTTCTTCCACCACCACCTCCCACAACTCCTCGTCAACCGTCGCCGGCACATTGTGAACGGTTCGCCTAGGCCTCTAGCGCCCATTTCCGCAGCCCGCTTTCTTTGCATTTTTTGCGTTCCGCCCTATCCTATCCACGGTCACTGCTCGACCCAACGCCCGTCGCCGAAAGTTCCGACATTCGCGTTGAAGCGCCCTCAAAACGACAAAGTCCTGCATAATCAACCTCGACATCTGCGAGCTAGTTGATGCACAGGCACAGATGGCACCTCACCCTTGACCTCCGCGCCGCTCGCCCCAACCTCAACGCGGCCCCAAGCGCGAGCTCGCCCTCCCGTTCCCAGCACTGCATGCTTCCTCATTGCCTCAGGGCCTCGGGTATTGCACCTCTGCACGAGGATCGGTACTGTATCGCGGGTCCGCTAAACTTGCTCACACAAGCGGGTTCGAGTCGAATGCTGGGGACTTGGGATTCGGGTCTTTCCTTGTGCTCTCATACACTCGACCTTACCTTGTCAGCGTTTCATCATGTCCAGTGTTCGCCCCCGCCTTTACTTGCCAACCTGACTGTCAGCAATCGGCCATGAAGAGCCCATTGCTTGCCACTCGCAAAGCCCCACATCTCACCTAGTCCACCGTCATGACAAGGTATGAGGCTACAGTCAGGGATGTTGCACTTGCTGATGCACGTTTGAGCTTGATACGCTCCCGACCTTTGCATGAGGAGCTCGCCTGCCTTCCTCTTGCTATGCGCATTCGCGTGTTGGAGAGGCTGACAAGGATCTTACGTGAAGCAATGTATTTTCTTCCCGCAAGCGGTGTTGGCATGCCTGCCCTTCTCGCTATGTCCCATGCGTCCCACTAACTCCCTCAAGCAATCTCCCTTTCTGGAGCGGTGCTTTGGCATTCATTCAATGATTGACATCCGCTGTAGTGCAAGCGGGGATTGACGGGCAAGGATAGTGTACGAGCCAATGTCCCTGTACCACGAAAGTACTCTATGGTTTGGTAGTTTGCTGCAATTGAGTCCAGACCCTTTGTTCATCCTTCATTGCATTCAGTAACCTCATTGCCCTTGCTTTTCTCTGGAGCTTCAGTCGTCAGACACACCCTCTGAAATCGAGCCCACCGAGACTGAGGCAGCCAGGTGGCCTACCCCCCAGCCCACACCCTACTGTTTTGTACAGCAGAAAAATACGACTATCTCGAGCGATTCGGTCTTTGCCGCCAGAGCACCACAACATGAGGTGGGGTCCAGCTTGGGGCCAACTCAAACGTAATAATCAAGCCACGACCTGCCTCTTCTTTGCCGCCACGCTCACCATCTCCTCGTCGCCCTCATCATCCGAGTCCGTGGCCAGCTGGTGGATCGTGACGGACCCGGTTGGCACGCCATCCTCCGCGCTCTTCCCAAACAGATGCCGATGCTTGCGCACCCACTGCAAAATGCCGTCCTGCTCCCGTCCGTCGATCATCCCCAGTTGCGTCTCCTCCCCCAGATCCTCGCCCTCGTCGTCCTCCGCCTCCGCGCCGCGTCGCGTCAGCGTGACCGAGCACGTGCGCCCCGTCGCGCTCAGCAGCCGCACCCCGTCCGACGCGCCCAGCAGATCCCCGACCGCCCAGAACTCGCACGGCTTGCTCTCGCCCCAGAGCAGGCCCTGCTCGAAGAACCACAGCGTGCCTGGTTTCGCGCCGCGGTACGCTTCGATGCCGGGCACGGCGCTGGCGCTGCACGCGCTCTTGAGCTCTTGCGCGGAGGGTTCGTACACGGGTGTGCCGGCAGCGTCGAGGAACGCGCGGAGATACTCGTGCGTAGCGGCGCCTTTCTCGAGCGTCGAGGACTGCCCGGCGACAGGCGTGACCTTTGTGTTCGCCGGAGCCTGCGCGTCCATGCCAAAGATGATCTGCGAGGTAGCCTGCGCGGCGGTCTTGCCCTTTGCTGGGCGCGCCACGTCCGCGTCGAGCATGACCACGGTGTAGTGCGCCTTTGTCTTGCCGCGCGTGGGCAGGATGAAGGAGCGCGTGATGGAGGACCGCGGGACGGTGGCCTCCACCACGGACGTAGACGGGTTCGTGAACACGATAGACTCGTCCGTTACGGTGATATCCACCTTTTTGCGGACGGGGGAGGTGACGGAGACGGCGTGCAGGCGATAGCGGACGGTTTCTTCGGAGATCCGCTGCCGTTTTGAGGTAGCAGCATTGTCAGCGTCCTCGAGAGGGCGCTTTGTAGACGCTCGCAGAGCCTCTGACAGTTGACGTTGCTTGGCAGACCATGCACTAGCAAGCGCAGAGGACGAAGAGGGGGCCGGAGAGGCGCCGGATAGGAATCGGATGAAATTCTCAAAGAGATGGACATTCGGCTGAGAAGCAAGAAGAGGGTCGAGCTGCGCGCGGATCTCTTCGGGAAGACATGGGAGGGTGGAATTCAGGAAAAGTGTTTCCGGTGTTGTGGTCATCGGCGTAGCAGCTTACTGTGGACGCGATGGTCGAGGAGAAGCTTGGTCGACGCGTTTGCGTGGGCGCGTGAGAGTCGCGTGAGGTCATTGCTCGGCGTGTCACGTGGCTACCAACTCAACTGCCCGCGGTGGCGGCACTGCCCACGAATGACAATTCAGTCGGGCCCTTGTAATCGAAGTGAAGTCCTTGATGAAGTAGAGTTGCATATCCACTCATCGATACTGTCGATTCATTCTCTGAATGCAGATATTCGTGGCCTGATTGTTCCTTCAGCATCATGTCAGGACCTGGGTGCCGCGAAGGGTCGAGTTGACTTCATTTCCACTACGCCCCTTGGACCCTTGGGCTTAATCAACCTGATGCTGCCGAGGCGCTTTGTGTATGTCGGTGGGTGCAGAGTTGGCCTTCAGCTTCCTGGCGTTGCGCTCTATAGAACTTAAGTAGAACTTGAAGGAGACTGCGTCGAGGTCAAAGACAATTGAGAGATAAGTTGATCAACGGGACGGGATCGGAGTCCGATTCAGAGGAGACATTTGAAAACATTTTTCGGAAACTGCCGCGGTTTCCATTTTCGCCAGCGCCTCCTCCGCGATTTATCCAGGGTCGTTGACTCGCTGTGGATGAGACTCGGGCTCTGACAGGGCTCTAACGCGTCTTGGGCGGGCGACGGGACTGAGCTAGAGCCGTCATCATCCTCCTCTGTTCAGCGCTGCACCAATCACGGGACAGGCGCACCCACGGAGGATCACACGGTCTATACACAACAACATCAGTCCGGATACGACATCTTGCTCGCCATAGACAGCTCAACGACAGCCAGGAGCACCCACGACACGCCCAACGACAGCCATGAGCTCGCCTCCAGCCGACTCAAGATCGCCCAAGCGCCGGCAGGGCGTTCCCCGTCTCCTCGAGTCCTTCCCGGCCCCGCCTACCTTCATACCGGCGACGCCCACGACACCCGGGTCACTGCAAATACCTCAGCACGCCGGCTCGCCGCCAAGGAAGGCGACCACGCCAACGACCCCGCTGTCGGCGTACTACACCCCGCCCACTTCCTTCATCTCCACGCTAAGCGGCGGTTCGGCAACCAGCCCTCCCAAGCACATACCTTCGCCCCTGGCGCAGTCGCCGCCATTGCCGCACGCCAACCCACCGCCATCTCTGCCCCCTTCCCAGCCCCTACCTCCGGTTCCACATTCTGACGATCCTCTCTTACTGTCGTCAAGTAACCGGAAGAGTACTTCAGACAGTGCGAGCATACGGAGTCTGGGGAAGGAGAGCGTTCGGTGCGTCTCTGTCCTTCTTGTATATCGCGAGATATTGACGCCGTGACAGGTCGGGCAGGTCCTCCGAGCATAGATTCGCGCCTGCCAGGTACGTGTATCCACGAGTGAGGATCCCTCATGAGAGACTGATGGCGTTACTCCAGGCAGGACTACTTCGAGGGTCTTTCTCCCCGTCCCTCCATAGACACTCCCATTCGACCGATGCCCTCCATCGACACGCATAAGCAACCGCGCCAGTCGGTGTCCTCCACTCACTCCAACATATCTGCCCTATTTCCCTCCCCTCCCCTTTCCGGAATCAGCGAGGTGCGTCACGACCCGGCCGACGACAGCGAGGACGTCCTGAGCGCGTCCTTCACTCGCAAGCCAAGTCCAAATACTTCCTTATTCTCCGTATCGTCTGCATTAAACACCTCAACATCCACACCACCGTCTACACTGCCCTCGCCAAACACATCCGCCTGCCCTTCTCCAATGCCCAAATCCCCCTCCGACCCGATTGCCCTGCATCGCGAGCTACGCAGCGCAAGATCCCGTAGTCGAGGACACAAGGAGAGTCTTCGGTCCCGCGTGGACTTCATGGATATACCTCCTAGTCCAGTGCGGCCCATCCTCTCGCGGTCTATGTCGGAGCAGCCACAACCTACGGAAAACGCCGTCACAAGTACACCAAGAGGCCGAACTCTAGGCAAGCCGAAGAAGGTGGCAGCAGCACTCATTTCTGGCACGGACGGTAGGACTCGCCTGACATCAGCGAGATTATCGAGCGAACGCCTAAACCGAAGCGGTCGTCGAAGAGCTTAGCACGAAGCGCATCCACAAAGAGTTTGGCACGTAGCGCGTCTTCGAAGAGCGTTGGGCCAAGTCGAAGCAGCGCGCGATATTCAAAGGAAAGCAGCACTTCATACGCCAGCGACGACGCACGCGCGCGACGCCCTCACGCCAAGTCATTTGGTGCCGATACGCCCTATGCCCGCGCCAAGCGCTCGAAGGACATTCCCCCGCCGCCCCCCTCCAGCTTTAGCCGGCCTATAAAGCAGGAGCGTGCATCCTCACAGGCGGCGGCCGACCGTGCCCGAGACAGCACCGTGTCGGCCTTCTCGCTCAGCGCCTACGGCGTACGCGACTCGGCTTACAAGCGAGACAGCTCGAATTCGAACGATCCGTACGCGAGCGGCAACACCAGCGGGCAGGAGAGCCTGCTGACTGTTGAGCGCTCGCCATCGTCGGTGTCTACGTCTACGCGCGGGGATGCGCGCTCTGCGAGGCGGGGCGCGAGTCCATTCGAGTCGCTGCGGCGCTCCATGCATTCCATGCAGGGTGATGCGAGCAATCCGTATGTGGGATCCATCCGGACGATGAGCAGCTGTTTGCAGAGATGGAGATGATGCTGGATGGGCAGGCGAGCGACGCGAGTGAGGGCAGCGGGCGCAGAGACAAGAGGCCGGATGCATTCGCCGTCGAAGCTGTTCGTAGCGACGACGAGGGCGAGGGTCCGTTCTACGACGAGGTGGTTGAGTCGGACGAGGAGAGTGATGGGTCGAGCATCGACTTGCACACTCCGTTGTCGTGAGCATCAGTACTTTGTTGGGCTTGCATCGGGTGGCTGACGCGACATTGTAGGAAGATGATGGTTCGGGATGGTGTCCTTTCTCCGAATTCCAAAGTCCTTCAACAACAGGAGGAGGACATTCTTGGGGCGCAGGGGCGCGGTAGCGTCATGAGCTTTGCTAGCGGTGCGTTTCTTTGTTCTTTTAGTGGCAATTTGTGTACTAAGCACCTTTCGCAGCTGTGTCGACGTCTTCCATACTCAAGGACACGCGAGACACGCCTACTCGCCGAGTACGTCATCGTGACGGCAAACTCTTGCGAGGCGGTCTTGGTTTGACGACCGGGCTTGGCTGGAGTGACAGTGAAGATGAGGACGCGCCTTCACCTTTCACACGCCGCGTATCGAAAATCACCCTCTCCCGCTCGCTGTCGACGTCAAATTTGCGGACTGCTTCGACGCTGAGTCTAGGCTCGATTGACGAGGATGCGCCGTCATCAAGAACACCGACACACGGAGCTTGACGTCCAAATCTCCATCGGTCAGGAGCACGTCCAGTATGCCTACTTCAAAGTCGCTCGGGGCCCTGTCTCGCACCTCCTCGCGATCGAGTGGGTACAAGAACCGCTATCCCGGGCTCTGCCGCACCCATAATAGTAGTGTTTTGACGGAGTTTGACGAAGAGGATGCTGAAGAGGAAGCGGATGAGTTTGGGCGGTCGAAGAGCTGGAAAGCGCTGAGCCAACCCGCGCCCGTGCGAAGTCGCGCACACGAGGCGTACGGGCAGCGTAGTGAAGGCACGCCGTCTAGCGACTCCACGGCCAGCATATCTCTCCCGGACACGCCTGCGGACGACGAGGTTACGCCGACGTACGCCGGCTCCTATAACCGGAACAAGGTGCGTTCGCTTGTTAGGTTTGAATGAGGCTTACGGCTGACGGGCTTTTTAGGATCTGCCGAGGATACCAAGTATAGGCAGTATCCGGCGGCAAGGGAGCACGGCTAGTAACAGTGTGCGTCGCGCGGCGTCGCAGAAAAGCGTCCGGAAGACGACGTCAATAGCCAGCTGAAGAGTACACCCGATGCAAGGCCTCGCGCGTCTACGTCAGAGACGAAAACGCACATGTCCACGTCAGAAATGAAGTCGCGCTCGTCCACGCCGGAGTCGAGGATGCGACGGACCCAGCTTTGGCAGTGAGTGCTGCTCGTGTGTGGACTCGAGGTGTCGTCTAACCCCGTCTTGCAGGCAACTCTATACCCGCACCACCATCCACCAAGGCGCCGCCATTACCCACCCATAGGCCCATGGAGATGACGCGCAGCCCACGGCCACTTCAGCTCCCGATGCGTGTTGGCGGCGACCGCCCAGCGGTGCCGGTCCTCGGGTTAGCGCGTCACTCGAGACGCCCGCGACGCCATACAGCGGGTTGCCGAGTCGCGCGCTCGTTGCCTGCCGGGCATAGCGGGTTGCCGTCGCCAGCCTCGCCAAGTACTGCGCCTTCGTCACCGAACCCAGTGGGCCCGGATGGCAAGCTGAGGCCCAGAACGGGCACGGGCATGGTGTACAGGAGCTCTCGCACAGGCGGGGGCGCCCTGCGGACGCCGTCGCAGGTGCAGAAGAGAGCTGCGCCGCCGATGCCTTTGTGAATAGTCAATCGAGGAGCTAGATGCCTTGGACTGGGTGCTGGGTCGTGGATGCGGGGTGAGCATTCGATGTCTGCTTCTTCTGTCTTGGCGGGTGGATAAGGCGATTGTCGTGGCACCGATGGGAGGGGGAAACGGAGACGAAGGCTTTGGGACTTCGCAGACGTTGGCGTCTTTATAAGCTCTGCGGTGGGACAGTTCTTGTTTCGCCTAACCGTGCCTGTTTGACCACTGCGATGCTATCCCCGCTGCGCTGGCCGAGTAGGGATAAAGCAGGATGGTGTTGTACATCTGGCCCGGATCAGCAGATCTAGTCGATGTTGCAAACCGTTGACGCCCGCGGGGTTGATGTTGCAATCGCCATGTCTGATTCCGTTTGATGCCATTGCTATTCCACCGCGTTATCCCCTTCTAAAACGTTCATGACGCTCCACACAAGCTCACAGACGTGATCAGGCCGCACTCTCGCCGGAACCGTGCAGGCTCTTACGGCATCCCATGGGCGCTCGGCTGCCCGTGTCCTCGCGTATCGGAGGCTGGTCTCTGTATGTGTCTTTACCTTTCCTTATTTCTCAAGCATGATCATCATCAACCCATTCGCTCCTTAACCTCTCTACGTTCGTTTATACCTGTCGCCGCTGCACATATTCTTCCGAGCGACCTCACATGTACTTTCCTCTTTACTTCCCCCTCTGGTAGTGTGTATTTGTTGTGTTACCTCTCACTCGCTTTGGATTCTCTTTTACGCTGCAGACTACTTTATCTATCAGTCTTCAGAAACTACTGTTGGTTTGTGGATATATACCGGATGAATGACTTCCATGCGCTATCTTATTACACTATCTCGCCTTATGTTCCGTTTCTGCCTCCTCCCGTTTTGTGTCTGCATCCCGAGTACGATGACTGCTCCCCTGTCCCATCGCGATCCTTGAATTATAGTGGCGAGTACGGATCCAGCCTCAGCAGTCTACCACTATAACTTGTACTGTATATCCATTACAATATACCGTTATCTGCGTGTCCCGGACAGCAGATTGTCGGCTACAGTCATGGCTTCGTGTGTTCTCGGCAGTGGGACGGCGGTTGGAGATTTCAGAAGTTGAACAATGGTGCCACATTGTCTGCACGTGCGCGTGCGAAATGGAGACACGACGCGCTCGCCTCCGTGCTCTGTTCAAGCGAACCTCTCACTTCCCTCCATCATGGCTCAGCGAGTCAAACTGCGGCAGCGCATCCCCGACGAGGGCGAAGACGTCCCATATGACTTTGTCCAGAACGACGAACACGTCAACGACGTGTACCAGAACCCAGTGCGCAATCCAACCGAACCCGCGCGCGCGCATTGTTCACCAAGCTCCCTTTTTCCAGAGACGCCGCAGCCAGATTGAGCAGCTTCTGGACACAAAACAGTCTAGCATAATTGCTATCTCTCTCATAACCATCGTTACCCTTTGCTTGCGCCTCTACAAGATCGGCAATCCCGACCAAGTAGTGTGCGTCCCATCCTACGCGCCTCGCGTCCCCATATTGACGCGTCGCCCAGGTTCGACGAAGTCCACTTTGGCAAGTTCGCCGCGTACTACCTCCAGCGCTCGTATTACTTCGATGTGCACCCTCCCTTTGCGAAGCTTCTCTTCGGATTAGCGGGCTGGTTCGTGGGTTTCGACGGCAGCTTCGAGTTCGAAAACATTGGGGACAGCTATATTGCCAACAATGTCCCCTACGTGGGTATGCGCATGCTTCCGGCATTGTTGGGCACGGCTACGGTCCCTCTGGTGTACTTGATCATGAAGGAATGTGGACATTCGACAGTGGCGGCTGCCTTCTCGGCTGTTCTTATATGCTTTGGTGCGTCGTGCACATATCCGCTATCTACACATGCTAAATCGGTACAGACAACGCTCACATCGCGCAATCTCGTCTTATTCTCCTCGACGCGACGCTCATCTTCTTTGTTACGGCCACTATGTGCTACATCAAGTTCATGAAGCACCGCTACCTGTGCGTCCGCCCCCCTCCCCCTCCCCTGTCCTGCTTATTTGCCTTCAGAGAGTTCACTCAAATGTGGTGGTTCTGGCTGATATCCACCGGTGTCATGATGGCCTGCGCGTGGGGGTCCAAGGTAACGGCATTCTCTGCGTAGTGAGCGTGGCATTGCCGTCCTTATTGACCTTTGGGACATCCTGGACGTGCGCAAGGAAGGTCACACCATGGTACGTCTAAAAATATCCGTGCCTACAACGACCCTCACGTCTTCGTAAGGAATATTTCTGGAGACATTTTGCGGCGCGAGCGTTGGGCTTCATCCTCATTCCTTTCATCATCTATCTGTCATTCTTCTGGGTCCACTTCAAAGTCCTCCGTAACACCGGTCCAGGCGACACGTTCATGAGCCCGGCATTCCAGGAGACCTTGGTGGGCAATGAACTGCTATTGAACAGTCAAGGCAAGCACTTGCTATCTTCTGTTAGGACTCCTTTGCTGATAATCGCTATAGAGATACGATATTACGACGTGGTCACGATGAAGCACAAGGACACGAAAGTCTTCTTGCACTCTCATGACGCGCACTACCCGTTGCGCTACGATGATGGCCGTATCAGCAGTCAAGGTAAGCTGCACTCCCCGCGCATTTCGCTCAACAGTGTGTAACAAATCCGCAGGGCAGCAGGTCACCGGCTACGCGCACGCCGACACCAACAACAACTGGCAAATAATCCCTACGAAGGCACTTCCCGAGACTGGCCGCGGCCGGATCGTGCGCAACGACGACCTTATCCAACTTCGCCATGTCGAGACCGACACACTCCTTCTTACGCACGACGTCGCATCGCCCCTCATGCCCACGAATCAAGAGTTTACCACGGTCTCGAAGGACGATATCTCTCGTTACAACGACACCCTGTTCTACCTCCAGCTCATCGACGGATTCGATGGCGAGGCCTGGAAGAGCAAGTCCGGCTACTTCAAGCTCGTGCATGCTGCGACCAAGGTTGCGCTCTGGACGTACGCGAACCACCTTCCCGATTGGGCGTACAAGCAGCAGGAGGTGAACGGCAACAAGATGGCGTCGGATAAGTCTGCTACTTGGTATGTCGACCAGATCATCGATGGAGACGGTAAGCGACAGTCTCGCTAGGCTTTAATCACCCGCATATCTTACATCGGCCCCAGCTCAGCAAGATGTATACGAGCGTATCGGCGAGAAGAAGGACAAGGCGCCGAAGCGCATGAGCTTCATCAGGAAATGGGCAGAACTGCAGGGTTTGATGCTCGCGCACAACGCTGGCTTGACCCAGTCCCACCCTTACGCCAGCAGCCCGATCAACTGGCCGTTCCTCATTAGCGGTATAAGCTTCTGGACGGAGGGCGAGTCCCAGAAGCAGATTTACCTTATCGGCAACCTCGTCGGTTGGTGGATATGCGTTGTTGGCCTGTCCATCTTCGTCGGCATCCTCGGCGCCGACCTTCTCGCGCGCCGTCGCGCTGCTGACCCCATTCCCGACGGTGAGGCGTCCTGATTTCTGCCGTCTGAACCCGCATCTGACGTTCATCCCAGCTGTCCGTAACCGGCTATGGAACAGCACGGGCTTCTTCCTGCTCTTCTGGGCCGTGCACTACTTCCCCTTCTTCCTGATGAGCCGCCAGCTGTTCATCCACCACTACCTCCCGTCGCACTTGGCGTCGGCGATGGTTGCGGGCTCTGTGTTCAGCTTCATCCTCTCGGAGTCGATCAACTACCCTATCTCGGAGCGTGGGCCGAACACGCGCGCGCGGCCATCGCAATACGCGGATTTGGGCACGAAGGGCGTCGTGGGCCTCGGCATAGTGACATTCGCGCTGATTTCGATGTTCATGTACCTCTCCCCGCTCACGTATGGGGCACCTGGGTGAGTAACTTTGCTTCTCTTGTTGGGCAGTGCAACTTACTGATGTCGCGCGTAGGTTGACGGGCGACGAGGTGAACTCGAGACGACTGCTGAAGAGCTGGACGCTACATTTCGCGGCGAAGCACGTTGACGAGATCCCTATACCATTCGAGTAGGCAGCATATCTGAACACTGTACTGCGGCTTGGAATCGTAGGAGGCTCCCTAGCGGAGGAGGCGATGTATGTAATTATCTGTAAGTCCCGTCTGACCGATGCGCTGCAGTTCGCTGCCCCAACCTGCCCTCAGCGTGCTGCGTAGTTATCTGCTCAAGCTCTTGCCGCAGTAAGCGGGTTCGCGCCCGTGCGGGAAAGTATAGCCGTCGCTGGTTGGCCGAGGTCCTCCGCTGAGGCGAGCGGATGGATCAAGCTCGCAACTCGAGATAAAATGGCGGAAGTTCGGACTTGAGTAATGTGTAAGTAAGTTCTTGCTACCACTTTTCTGCGGTGTCCTGACAGGCTTTGGCCTCTGGGACGCTTGACTGCTGACAATGAAGAAGTCTTCCTCCCGAAAAGGTATACCTTGTAGAGCCGCGAAGATAATCCCTTCTATAAGCAAGGAGGCCCTTTTTGCCGAGCTGCCGCGCTTTGACAGATTTCGAAAGTTGCCTTTCTGAGACGAAAAGCGTGTGACATTTGCGTGACATACGACCCTCAACCGTCCGGTGACCTCTCTTAACAACGCAACCTTGGACTTGGCGTGTCGCGGGTCGACGCCGAGCGCCACAGGCCTGCATCATACCTTTAATTGCACGACGACGTAGCAAGTCGATACCGTTGGACCGTTCTTGCCTTACGATCCCTTCGCAGTTTAATTCGCCACATGCACCGGGTTGGATGCGTGCCACGCGTGTGGCCAAACCACGCCTCTCAAGGACTTACTACAGGCAACGGAATGGAGATAAAAAGTCTTTGAAGACACTCGGGTTTGTAAACACGGGTCTCTCCTAGTACTTCAACAGGCAAGTTTTATGTTCGTCGGGGCGTCTGCCGACGGATCATCTGGTGCCTATCTTGTGGCTATGCAGCGCATTGTCGTTTCGCTGCTTACCTCCCTTTGGTAGGCGCCTATAGCGCGTTGCATTCAGTTTACGGCTCACTTTGCGGTCTCGGTGCGGCTCTTGACTTTTACGCTGCTTGTGACGAACTTTCCCTCCTGGCAATGCTACCTATTCGTCTACGGAACGTTTAAAGCTCAACGGACGAACTCTCGACTCGCAGAGTCACTGTTTCCGCTCAGGCGCTCGCATCACGGCTGCACCATGCGCTTCACTGTGAATTGTATCATCTGGCGATGGCGATCATCCTCCGCGGGTCTCCAATCTTCATTCAACGATAAGCTGCTGGGCCTCAGGGCAGGCGCCTATATGTAGGGCGCAAGTGCGGCGAAGTGAGTCTCCCTCCCTTCTCGTGGACCCCATCCCCCTCCCCTCCTTCCTCCGTCCTCGGTGTTGTCTCTCTCGCTAGCGCGCATCCTCTTTGCTAGCTCTGATCATACCATCTCTTCGATCAGCTATGAGCGTACCGACGCTCTCCAAGGTAGCAGAGGCGGCAGTCCCGGAGACCCCGGTTGACGAGAAGGCTCAGACGCCTGCCTCCGAGAAAGCACGGAGCATCGTAGACCTCGAATCGCCCGTCTCCGAGGACGAAGAGTGGACATTCCCGGACGGCGGCTGGCGCGCATGGGGAGTCGCCTTCGGATGCTTCCTCCTCGGCGCGTGCGGCCTCGGCTGGGGCTTCACCTGGGGCATCTTTCAGTCATACTACCAGGAGAACGTGTTCCCGGACACGCCCGTCAGCGTGCTGAGCTTGGCGGGTGGGCTGATGAGCTTCACATGCATCATTGCGACGCTGTTTGCAGGGAGGTTGGGGGATAAATAGTACGTGTCTTGCATTCATTGACAACAAAGGTCGTATACTGACCAACACTTCACGCAGTGGATATCGCGTACGTGCTGGCGGATCAGAACACCTCTTGAACATCTTCTGACCCCATCTGCAGCCCCTCATCATCATCAGCTGCATCCTCACCTTCATCTTCATGCTTGCCTCGTCCTTCAGCACAACTCTCGTGCAGGTCTTCGTTCTGCAAGCCGCGTGCACAGGCGCTGCGATCGGTCTCGGGACACCAATGTACATGGCGCTTCCCTCACAGTGGTTCCTCAAGAGGCGGGGTCTAGCTACCGGCATGGTTGGCGGTGGCACTGGCATCGGTAGCGCGGTGGCGACGTTGATCTTGAGGCAGTTGTAAGTCAACGATCTGTAAGGGATTCTACCCATACTGTTTTCTTCCTGTGATCACAAACTGATTTGTTTATTGCAGGTTAACGACGGTCGGGTACAAGAAGACGTTACTGATCTACTCGTTTATCCATGGTTTCTTCTACATCATTGCCTGCCTACTCATCAAGGAGCGCCGCCCGCCTGCAAGGCGCCAGGGGACGGAAGCAGGACCGACGCAAACTATGCGGGCGACGTTCAAGACATACTTGACGGATCTGCGCTTCTGGAGCTTGACGCGTGAGTAGTCATGAAAGAGCACTCTGTACGCCGATGGCTGACGTTGCACTGCTTAGTGTGCCTCATTGTGCTGAACTTCGGCTACTTGGTACGACTCGTCTGGCTTACACATCTCGGGCGAGAATGTGTACTGACAGTACGCAGCTCCCGGTATACTACCTGCCACAATATGCAACGGAGAAAGTACCGTCGCTGGATCCAAACTCGCTCGTGACGGCAGTTCCGACTACACTCCTCAACCTGGCTGGTGGCCTGGGAAGGGTGAATACCATTGGGTCCAGTGACCTGCCACTCACAACTCATTCATTCAGATCTTCGTGGGCTGGGCTGCGGATGTCTTCGGCACCTTCAATGTCTTCTTCATCAGTGTCTTCCTGGGAGGTGTACTCCAGCTCGTCTTCTGGCAATTCGCGGAGAGCTTCGCAGCTATCAACGTCTTCGCTGTGGTTCGTCATCTTCTACCCACAACGCATTGGTCCATACTGATTCTTCGTCCACGTAGCTCTGGGGCATATTTGCCGGGTGCTTCCTCACTCTCCTCCCCGTCATGTGTGCAGAGATGTGGGGTGTCGACAACCTGGCGACCATGACCGGCATTATGATGCTCATGACCGCGCCCGGCCAGCTCAGCGGCGGTGCTGTCGGCGGCGCCATCTTCGATGCGACTGGCGGTAGCTGGACCGCGCTGATCGTGTATGGCGGCGTGATGATGACAGCAGGGTCGTTCTTCGTTCTGCATCGTGCGTCCTTCATGCCAGTGGAGACGGAGATGAAAAGCTGACAAGGCTTTGCAGTGCGCTTTAGCAAGGACAGGCGGATATTTGCGAAGGCATGATGAGAATCACGATGGACACGCCTAAATGCTGCTGAGAGCCCACACAAAATTGAAAAGGGCAATTTGAGAGGTTAGATAACTACGCCATGTTTAGTTGCATGTACTTTACGACCTGGAAGACACGACATGATTTCACTAACACGAAGTAGAGCTCACTGAGACGCAAGTAGTGCTCTCCTTTTGTCAGTGCTATAGGGAGCAGAACTTGAGTGGCAGCAGCGAAGTTGAGCGTTGCACGTGATTGATCGGATTTCCCCGCACAGATCGGTCCATTGTTTTCCTGATGGCAAACAAAGCCTCCGTTCCCCACGTTCTCCTTCCACCTTCAAGGTTCCCTTCCCCTTCCTCGCCCTCCGCTTCTCCACCCTCACGGTCCCTACGCCGGTCATCGGTCTTGGTTCTGCTTGCGGCTCTTAGACTATAGACTTCTCAGACGCATCAAAGGCTCTATACATACCGCCGCGGCTCGCTTTCCGACATAGAAACAGCTCGCATTAGACCATCGCTCGCATAGACAGCCTCAAGCAGCTCCAAGGCCGACGCCTATTCAACAACAGCACGGACTTAGCATCAGCGAACGAACCCCGAGGAACCAGACCCCGAGAAACTATAGACACGAAGCAACCATGCACCACGCTCTCCTCATCGACGAAATTCTGCGGGATATTTTCGAGGACTGCGAGAAGGGTGCGCTCAGCGCTGCTGCACGGACGTGCCAAGCGTGGAAGGATCCCGCGCTCGATCAGCTTTGGCGCGTCTTGCCCTCGATATCCCCTGTCCTCGCCCTCCTGCCCCAGCTGAAGTACGAGGGCAAACAATATGTGCGTGCCTCCATATTAGTGTACCCGCTTGTCTAACTGACGTCATGGTCTACATCCATCTCAGACCCTAACTCAGCATCCCAACTCCACGGACTTCGCCCGCCTCACCGCCTACGCACATCGCGTCCGCCGGATCTCCATCTACAGCTCCCCCATCCTCCCACCCGCCCTACACGCCGTATTTAACTCTCTCTTCCCAGGCATCTCCGGTCTTCGCCTCACCGGCGGTGCTGGCGACGTCGACCTCACCCGCTTTGCTGGCCGAACACTGCGCACTCTCGAACTCGACACCTCGCGCAGCCCCGCCCTACACGGCGCCCTCGCGCGCCTACCTACCCTCTGCCCAGCGCTCGCCGCTCTCCGCGTGCGCGGGCCTGTGAGCGAGGAGAGCGACACCTCTTTACGCTTGCAATCCGACCTGCGCGCGTTGTCGCTCAAGCTCGGCGCGAGTTTGCGCCCGGCGGCGGTGACGGCACTCGCGCGGCTGCCGCGCCTGGAAACGCTCGAGCTACATGCGGAGCGCTTGAATGCGGATGCGCTGCCGTTGCCTGCGCCAGGCTTGCTTCCCGCGCTCCGCTGGTTGCGCCTGCGCGCGCATGCAGCGACGCTCGTTGCATTCCTCGCACTCGTCCCGCGCGACACACTCACGGATCTGCTCCTCGATATTGAGGACACCTCGCTACCGGCGTCCACGGCCAAGCATGTCTGCGCGGCCATCGCACATGCGGGTCAGCGCAGCCTACACAGCGTCACTCTCGAATGGCACCACGACGGGGAGGGCGAGCTGAATGCACATGCGCTGAGGCCGTTGGCGGTCCTCGAGGGCCTGAAGCACCTGGTCTTGGATACGCGGTGTGTGCCAGACCTGGCGGACGAGGAGATGGGGCGACTGGTGAAGGGGTGGCCGGGGCTGGAGTGGCTCGAGCTGGGGTCGGCGCCCGTGGCAGAGAGGGAGGAGCGTGTGAAGTGGGGGTGCAAGGGGACGGTGGGCGTGTTGGGTGTATTGGCGCGGGCGTGCCCGCGTTTGACTGTGTTGATGGTACCGGTAGATGCGGAGAAGGAGGCGGAGGTGGACGCTGGGAAGAGCGTTGACGCGGGCAAGGGACTTGAGGAGATGGAGGGAGGCGTAAGAGCCCTGGAACGCCTGACCCTTCTCTCGCCCACGGTCTTCAACTCCGCAGTCATGGCGGAGAGGCTGCAGGCACTGTTCCCGCTGCTGAAGGGCGTGGATGGCATGCCAGAGCATGAGGAATTGTGGGTTGGGGTGAGAGAGGCGATGCGCCTCAGTTGTGCGTAGGCTGGAGGAGGATGGGTGCATGTGTAGCAAACACACAGCTGTAGCTTAGAGTGATACCCTACTACTCTTCGTAATCATAGACCTTCTGCTGGATGTAACCTATTTATCCATTGACATACATTGTTCTCTGCACGCATGCAATTCAGCGGATCGACATCACACCATGAGCAGTTCATCGTACACACATACGCATATTGCATAGCAGGCTACATGGATAAGTACTAAGCTACACTAGGATGCATCCTAAACCGCGGGGGGCTTGGTGCCCGGCTGGAAGGTGTACGTGAGGCCGCACTTGCCGCAGTACTGGCGGTCCTGGTGGAAGGCCATGAAGATACCCGCGCCGCACTCGGCGGAGGGGCACTCGCGACGGAGGCGCTTGATCTTGCCGTCCGAGTCGACCTTATAGTACTTGAGGATCGCCATCTTGACCTTCTTGCGCTTGTGCTTGATCTTCTTGGGCGTCTGGGGAGAGGTGAGTATGGGTGATATTGGGGAAGGGAAAGCGGAGGGAACTAACGTTGTAGGTCTTCTTTTTGCGCTTCTTGGCACCGCCGCGAAGACGCAGGACGAGGTGGAGGGTGCTCTCCTTCTGGATGTTGTAATCCGAGAGGGTGCGTCCGTCCTCAAGCTGCTTGCCGGCGAAGATCAGGCGCTGCTGGTCGGGCGGGATGCTATCGCGTTGCATCAGCATTCGATCTCCGGCCTAGAGCAACCGCTACTCACCCCTCCTTGTCCTGGATCTTGGCCTTGACATTGTCGATCGTGTCCGAGGACTCGACCTCGAGGGTGATCGTCTTACCCGTGAGGCTGGTGGATTGTTAGTGGGAGGGGGGCGCAGTTACAGACGACGAGCGTACGTTTTTACGAAGATCTGCATGTTGCAGACGCCTGAGTCTGTTCAACGACGTGAACGATGAAGTCCTCGACCAAGGCAGTTCTGATCACAAAGCAATTTCTCGCCGCTTGCTTTTGTGTGGTGATCACGTGGATGGGCGAGTTAGAGTTCAGGATCGCGTGCCAATTCGAGCTCCGATCTGAATTTGGGGCGTCGGCGCGTCGCGTCAAGACGCGTCTTGCTACTTTCGACGCGTCGGCCTCGTTAGGGTTTCACATAAACCTGTTGATATTATGGAAGTAGACCCGATACCTAGCGCGGCGAAGGGAAAGGGAAAGGCGACGGAGAATCCATATGACGATGACAATCTCCCTTGGTATGCAGAGCTTTGAAGGTCGGCGCGCGACGCGTCCTGACGCGCTTGCAGGGTAGAGAAGTACCGACCCGTCACGCTTGACGATGTCGTCTCGCACAAGGACATAACTACCACAAGTGCGTTGTACACAGAGTCATTAGAAGCTTGTCCTAACGTCGGGCTGCAGTCGACAAGTTCATCGAGAAGAATAGATTGCCACATCTCCTCTTCTACGGCCCTCCAGGTACAGGGAAGACATCTACCATTCTCGCAGTCGCTCGAAGAATATATGGGCCCGAATTTAGGAAACAGGTCCTGGAGGTACGCTTACCCTCTTCGCATTGAGGCTCGTTTAACGCACCTCCCTATGCAGCTGAACGCGTCTGACGACCGCGGCATTGACGTCGTGCGCGAACAGATCAAGCAGTTCGCAGAGACGCGCACCCTATTTGCGAAGGGATTCAAGGTCAGAGTCTTTGCGCGCAGAACCTCACCCGGCGCTTACCATGTGCCTCGTCGTCCTCTCCTCGTGCCATCCTCACGTACCTTCCCCCTCTTCTCCCATCCTCACTCTTCTGCACGTTCAAACTCACGCACACCCAGCTCGTCATCCTTGATGAAGCCGACATGATGACCCAAGCCGCGCAGGCCGCCCTCCGCCGCGTCATCGAGCAGTACACACGCAACGTGCGCTTCTGCATCATCTGCAACTACGTTGGCAAGATCGCGCCTGCGATTCAGAGTCGCTGCACTCGCTTCAGGTTCTCGCCGCTGCCGCTGGCGGAGGTCGAGCGAAGGGTGGACATGGTGATTGACGCGGAGGGGTAAGTGTCTCTGCTTGCATCCGCATCTCTACCCCCTGCTTCCATGGATCTCTCGATCCCTATTTCCTCGACTTTCACTAATCCCTCCCGTCCAGTGTCTCTATCACCCCCGAAGGCAAGGCCGCGCTCCTCCGCCTCGCCCGCGGTGACATGCGCCGCGTGCTCAACGTTCTGCAAGCGTGCCACGCAGCGTACGACACAACGACGGACACGGAGGTATACGCGTGCACGGGCGCACCGCATCCTGCGGACGTGGAGACCATTGTGAACGCGATGCTGGGGGACGAGTTTACGACGGCGTATGAGAGTGAGTATGGAGTGTGCTTGCTTTCGGAGTTGTGGGCTTTCGGCATTGCGATTGCTTTCATGGTTGTCATCGCTTTCGTGCTCGCAGATTTCGAGCGAACACAGCTGACGCCTCACTCCTTCCAGTGATCAACAAGATGAAGATTGAGCGTGGGCTGGCGTTGCAAGACTTAATCGCAGGCGCATTCGACTACATAGACACCATTGAGCTGAAGCCGCACGCGAGGGTATACCTGCTAGATTATCTGGCGACGACAGAGTGAGTACTTTCCCTTTCGTGAGGTTGGCTTCTGTGTTCTTATCTGCTGAGCTGCTGCGGCTGAGCTACTGTGGGTTGATCTCTGCCGTCAGCTCTTTCCTTTCCGCGATATGGTTGCTCGCTCCTTAAACAACGCTACTCCATGCCTGACACCGTGCTAATAACACCCCACCAGGCATCGCCTATCCACCGGAGGCAGCGAGAAATTCAGATGACGGCGCTGCTAGGCGCGTTCAAAACGCGGTAGAGCTGTCGACGCGGTGACACTCGGATAGGTGATAGTATCAAGTCTCCTGCAGCCGACCGTAGGTGTATGTGAAGTTGGAGAGAACAATGGGGCCGAGCAATCAGTGAGAATCGAGCCTGAGCTGATCTGTTCGCCAAGTGCATGTCTGCGAGTGACCTGAGTGGAAGTCAAGTCGCCCACACCACCGGCTGGTCTGAAGACTTCAAAAAAAGCTTGACATTGCTGACAATGGCAGAGCTGAAGACTCCGAGTAGTCGCAGGAGATGCGAGTCAGCGTCTGCATGGCTCAGTTGGTTAGAGCGCCGGTCTCATACGTACTGTATGCGGGTCTACCCGACCTTAATCCGGAGATCGCCAGTTCGATCCTGGCTGCGGACATAGCGTTGCAGTTTGGTTTATTTTTTCCAAGTCGCTGTATCCAACGTTGCACGTTCAGCGTTGAACGTAACATTCACCGACACCGGTCAACGTTCACGCGCACGGGCCAACAAGTACATGATGTGTGTATATGTTTCTGGTCGGCTTCATGGTAGTACAAGACCTCCCAAACGATGCATCGGATCCAGTGTTTGTCACTAGCCGTGTTCGTTTTGCTCTGTACTAACATCACTATAGGTTCACAGATATGCTGCAGATTCGTGTTCGATCCAGCGACGGCTGCGGCGAGAGTAATAAACAAAGATTGGTCTCACGAAAGAGGATCACAGTGGTATGACTAACTGCCAGCATCTTGTGACGAGTATCGGAACAGCGTCAGCAGCATGGAACAGGCCGCCAGTGCAGACAGCAAGACGCAGGCTATACGTTGTAGATATACCACTTGCCGTTTCTTGCGCGCGGAACGTGTAGCTTGAGCAGCTTCGGCGCTAGCCTGGACACAATTAGCGAAAATAT
This sequence comes from Schizophyllum amplum, assembly GCA_007026445.1. NCBI lineage: Eukaryota > Fungi > Basidiomycota > Agaricomycetes > Agaricales > Schizophyllaceae > Schizophyllum > Schizophyllum amplum. Next base: position 555 of record VDMD01000252.1, on the reverse strand, counting down.
CCTCACCTTAAGCGGGAAGATGCACCTTCCATTGGTCCAAGAGAAAGTTCCCAGCCTGTCGCTCTTGCGGATCAACAAGAAGGGGCCTCGTCGTGATTCTAGCAAATATCGCAGCTCTCTTTGCCCCCAGGTCCGGGTGCTGCCGTACGTTGCGAGATGTGACGTCGTCGAGGGCCTTTCCGATGGACATATCATGGCTCAAAGGCGTGAACTGACAACAAATATGTCACTCAATTTCAGGTGCAGGCAGGGCTAGCTTACCTTGTCGTTAAAGGACTCGTAAAAAGTGATGATGCCCCGGCATTCGTCGGGGCTCAGAGTCCTGGTCCCAGTTTCTGCCTCCATGACCAGAAGCAGGACGGCATCCAGCTCGACATAGGCAAGCAGCAGATCTTTCATCAGCTTTGAGCTCTGATCCCAGAGGAGATGAATTTTGATGATTGCCCGCCGACCATGTTTGGGGTCACGACCTGAGAATACAGCCTCATAAAGCGACCATCGCGATGAAAGATAGGTCAGAACATACTGTCTACGTGTTCGCCGAGAGAGCTGCGC
>VDMD01000251.1:0-22314 GCA_007026445.1 Schizophyllum amplum | reverse complement strand
TCTCCTCCATCTCATCCTGGCGCAGCCCCGCCGGCGCCAGATCGTGCTGAGGCCGGCCCGCGCGTATTCTCGCGCCTGCGCGAGCATGATGACGGTCTCCAGTCCGAGCCGCTCGCCCTCGTCGAGCGAGAGCGGCTGCGCGCGTTCTGCGATGGCAGCGTAGCACGGGACGAGCTTTCGCCGGTCGACGGCGTAGTCTTGATAAATGGAGACGCGTTCGATATCAGGGACATAGAGCTTGTCCAGCTCACGTACGGCGAGCCCGTGTACGTTGGGGAAGCCCCATCGATACGCCAGGCGGAGGATGATGATCCAGTCCTTCGAGCTCTTGTCATACAGCGAGTACTGTGGCGTAGGCAAACGTCAGCATCGGCTGCGCTGCGAGGGAACATGATCTACGCACCTTGGGGTTGTAGAACACCCAGTTGAACTTCGCAAATTCGTCACTCGAGACATAGTCGAGCTCAATGGCATTCTCGTCACTCGTGCCTTGTCGTGTCGCGCCAGGAGAAGCGGGGGCTAGCAGGATGCGGCGAAAGAACTCGGATTCGCGCTCGTAGAAGTAGCGGTGGATGCGGAATCGCGTGCGATCGACCTAGGGCAGACAGCGCGAATCAGTCAAACGTCTCGCTTCGATAGTGCTGTAGCACACGCACCACAAGATGCAAGTCCCCTCCGTTGATGTAGTATTCTTCATGTCTTCGTAAAGCGCCGTAAGTTTCGTTGGGTGCCATTTCGACACAGGCGTGGCGTAGCGATGTGTAGGAGGGAAGGAGAGGGCTAATGATACAAGGGCGGGGCGGGGGGAAGGGGGAGGACAGGGGAAAATTGCCGTCCAAAGCTGCGCGCCTCGAGGGAGGAACACGAGTTGTTGGAACTTGCCCGATGCGCAACGGCGGGGTCTTTGCAAATACGAGAACACGTTACCGCGCCTCGTGGGGAATTCATTGTGGGCCTTTCTCAGATGGTGGACCTACAGTGGTGTGAGTCACAAACGCCCATACAGATCCTTGCCATGGCCTTCTCCTCAAGGATCCTGGTATCAGGGTGAGTTGCTCAGCTCCTTCGTATCTACATTTGAAGTTCAAGGATGTGACTGAGAGATGATATCCCTCTGCGAGATGTCCGACTTTACAATTGATGCCTCGGCCTGCGAGACTCGAGTCGATGTACATAACTTCCTGAGCGTGATGCTGACTGTACTGCAAGTGGCGTCTGAGTTGTTCGTCATCGTACAGAACTTGTATCGGACCCGTCTGTCGAATCCGGAGGCTCGTCGTCGTCGCTGTGCGCATCCCACTGCTGATGGTTCGGGTTCGCGACAAGCAGGTCATCGCCTTCCTCATCTAAGGAATGATGAGCTACAAACCAGTACAGCAGCGCATATACGCACCTCTCTCCTTCCGAGACTGCTTCCAATTAGCGTTTAGTTGCGCGATGATTTCTTCTTGCTTGCGCGTCACCTCGTCAGCTGTGCTGCATTGCCTGTACTGCTCAATCAAAGACTGATTGACCTTCCAAAACGACCCGCCCCAGCCGAAGCCGCTGAGGAGGCGCTCTGCATATTCGTCGAAGCCAGTGATGTAGAATGCTGCAGCGAGCGCCTCGACGCAATTCAATCGCCAGGGTTTCCCGTAGTTGACTGGGTTGCTTGCGATGAGGTAGGGCACTGCATGAGCGACCTTCAATAAGATGTATGCTGCTGCGGGAAGACGGAACGTACGCAGGCGTTCATGGGGGCTGGAGATCTTGTTGAAGGGTACATCATCTAATCGCGCCACGAGCATTCGACGACTGCGACACCGCCTTTCAAAACAATGTCTCGGTCGTTTGGCGCAATGACTTGAGTGCCTTTCGGCCTGGCATCAAGCAGTTAGTCCAGGCAGAGAGGGAAAGATCATAGCACGCACGAAACGACGATGCCTCTGAACTTGGAGGGGACTTTGAGCTCCTTGATCAGTCCCAGCCGCGATAACTTCTTCCCAGAGCATCGCTTAGGATCGCAGTGGTCAAAATCCTGCGGAGATTGTGAATACAGAGTCGATGTATGCGCGGGGCCGACGCACCCACATAGCGACTGGGACATCAATCGTGACCTGCTCGTCTGCGCATTGGTCGGTGCATATACCGATGATATGCAGGGGACGCACCCTCTTCCTCTTCATCTGAGTCTCTCTGGGCCTGCCCGACATCGTCTATGGCGCTATCGGGTCGCTCGTCGATGTCCAAGTGTCGAGCGTGGCTAGAGTGACTGCCTCCGCCCCGTCCGCGCCCTCTGTGATGCTTGCCTCCTCGTCCCCTCGTCCCAGATAGTTTCTTGCCCATGCCAAGCGATAGTCCTGTGTTCTCAGTCGAGCGTCTATAATTTTGCAGAGTTGACGCCAAGTCGAATTCCGAGCGCCACGACGGAACGGAGGGAAGTTCGATCGGTACAAGCGGCTCACCGTCTCTCTTCCGACCACAATGCTCCCGACAGCGGTCAGGCTCTCTAAGGCGTCGCGCCGACCGCTGACCTCCAAGCGCGGGAACAAGGACTACTACAAGGGTAAGCAAACTGCATACCCCGCCAGCAGGTCCTGACAGAGTCGCAGGCACCCGGCAGGCATTCCTGCCCAATGGCACGCGTACCGGCGCGCCTGGTAAACACGTCGTCGGCGGGAAGGCCAAGTACCGCCTCATCGACGAGAAGGTCCGCGTCTTTGTCGCCCCGCCCCTAGAGCAGATCATCAACTCGCCGGTGCGTCACTACACACTCCCAACCGCCACCCACCGCTGACCCCCCGCAGCTAAAACCATACGTTGCACAAAACGCGCACCTGTCGAAGAACGAGCTCAACGCTGTGTGGGGCAAGTTCACCAGCAAGCGCGGCGTCACGCCGTCGCTCTTCTTGCAGAAGTCGCGCGAGGCGTTCGCGGAGCTCCAGGCGACTTACCCGGAGGGCTCGGCGGAAGAACCACTGACTGCAGAGCCCACATCGTCCTCTCCGGACCCAGGGGCGCCGCACAAAGCCTTGCATTCCCCTTCTGCGGAAGCCGAGCCAGCAACGCAGAAGTCGTCTTTCTGGTCGCGAGCATAGAGGTGCGCTGCTAACCGGATAGAAGGAATCTCTGCTCACACCCTCGTCTATGTAGCGTTCACTTGGTCCCGGCCCCTCATAGCACATACACTTCATAATGAGCATATGCTAGTCCACCCTTCTCATGCGCGTTCCTTGCCCAGTCCTGCCAGTGTGTGCGTTTGAACACAGAATATATGCAACACCTCTCTTCATTCAAGCAGGCGCACCTGCAAGCGGTTTGTCTCATCCCTTGCTAACGCAACGATAAATTGTGAAGCGGGAAAAAGCAAGCAGAGCAAATTAGACGGATCTACTAACAGTACACAGGACAAGGTTACCAAAATACATTCCGACAGATATACAATAGGTATCGCAACGCGCGCAAGCAGCGCGCGTATTTTGCAGGGAGGAAAAGAGAAAGGGAATAGGCAGTTCATGATCACTAGTCACGACTTCATGCCATGGTCGTAAAGCCCCCTTAAGTCAAACATTAGCAGGCTTCCGAACGAGGGGGACATCCCACTCACATATTCGTGCATGCCAGTCCCCAGACCCAGTGGCGAGGACGCCGCCTGCGGGACTAAGGTCGATGGAAATGACTGCGCCGATTGCGTTGAGTCATGGCGACGCCTGCGCGCAACAACAGCCCACTCACCCGAATTCTTATGCCCTTGCAGCATACACTGCACAATCGCCGTCCTCGAATCCCAAAACTGCACCCCCCGATCCTTCGACCCCGACACCACCCACTGCCCATCCGGAGACACCGCCACACTCAGCACATAGTCCTTGTGCCCAGTAAAATTCATCGTGCACAAGCTCCCCTTCTCCGGATCCCTCCGCTCCCTCCGCCCCCTCGTCAGCCCCGCTCACGTCCCAGTACTTCAGCGTCTTGTCCAGACTGCCCGGCTAATGAGGCCCTTCCCGTCGGGCGTAAACGCAACGGAGTACACGCTGTCCCGGTGCCCCGCGCCAGTCGCTCTAGCAGCTGCCCGCTCTCCACGTCCCAGATGCGGACGGCGGTATCCAGGCTGCCCGCGGCGACGAGCCGCCCGTCGGGAGAGATCGCGACCGAGGTCACGCCGGCGTCGGTGCTGGAGCGAGTCCTGGTCGTTGATGGCGAGCACCTTGCTCGAGCCGTCGGCCATGTCCCACACGCGCGCGGTCTTGTCACCGGACCCCGGAAACGATGAGGCGGCCGTCGTAGAAAACTCGAGGGAGTATATCTCCTGCTGGTGGCCGTCGAAAAATGTGCTTGATAGACTTCTTTTGGGGATGTCCCATATCTGCCGGCCGCACTTGTCAGCCGCAAAGCTGCAGATATGTGAAAACCCAACGCAACCCTTATTTGCCTGTCTTCCCGCACCTGTCGCTAGGTACTTACCATCGGGACTGAAGCATACGCTGCGGATGTAGAGGTTCACCCAGTCCTCCCAGAGGACTCGTCGACAAGGACGCTGACGCCGTGCGTAAGCAAGCGACCCATATGAGATATTCGCAGCAAACATACCAAGATTTTCTACCCGTTTGGACTTCAAATATTTGCGCAGTCCTGTTGCATCCTGTTGCAAGGTATTTGCCGTCCGCAGAGAACCGCACACAGCAGACGACACTGCACACAGTCAGACGACATTGTGGAATTTTGGCGTTCAACTCACGTCTCGTGAATCAGCGAGTGCATCAAGGTCACATCCAGAACCCGCTTAGTGTTCGGATTAAAGACCGCCCACCAGTCACTACCATCCTTCTTGAATTCTGACGGCAGAGTTGCCGGATCAAGATCATCGAGGAAGCTCGGTCCTGATGAGACGGGGGCAGGAGGAGCGACGGCGCTGGCGGTCGCGTCCATACCCGTGGGAGGAGGGAGAGCAGCGGGAGGCGGGCGCTCGGGCAAGGGAGCTGCACCAGGTGGACCTCTCGGTGTACCCCGTTCCGCTGCTAACTGAGGAGGAAGTTGCCCTTGTGGTGTAGAGGGCCCAGGTGGTGCTAGCTTCGCAGGCATTGCTACGGGCATACCAGGTCCGACAGCCGGACTGAAATGCTCTGCGCATACCGTCAAAAGGGTGCATACTGCGCTATCCTAAACTGCTCACCAGGCCGGTCCATCTTCGTTTGCTCAACCTTTACTCGCTTCGCCTCGCGTGCATCACGAGCATCTCGCTCTCTGTGGCGCATTTCCCGCTCGAGTTGCTCTCGTCCCAGCTGCTCCCTCCGCCGGTCTCGGTCTCGCTCGGCCATCTCTTTGTCGCGCTCCCTCTCCAGACGATCACGATCCCGTGTCTCCTTCATTTCGCGTTCGCGGGCGTCACGGGCATAATATGCGTCGTGTTGTGAGGGGACACCCGGCGGCAGACCACCCGGACCCAATGGCGGCGCAGATACAGGATGGTGAGCGCTTGCAGCTAGTGCTACCTGCCTCTGCGCCTCTTGTAGCTGCGCACGCAGCGCGGTTACTTCTTGCTCGTACGTCTGCCGCAGACGGGTATGTTTGCTGTTGAGCTCGAGCACGGTGTTGGAGATAAGGGTGAGTTCATTGATCTGGGCTGCGACTACACGCGTTGTTAGGGATTGTATGTATCTCGTGCTAAGCGCCCGACATACCCTTGGTTTCCAGGTCCTCCCTCTGGGACCGCACGTCGCTCAGCTCGGTGGCCATCAATTCGTAGTCCTGGCGTATGAGGTCGAGGTGCTCATCAAGTCGCGCAGAGAGTGAGAAGGTGCGTGATGGGGCGCCACCCAGCGCCTGTCCGGGCGCTGAGGGCTGGAGGCTCCTGTGCTGTGAGGTAAACTTGATTATCAGTACTTGCTCGTTTTCGGGTGGCCAAAAAGTGGGACGGGGAATGTGATATGGGTGGATGCGTGTTGTAGTGATGTTTTTGGGGCGTTAGTCATGGTGCCAGATACGGGGACGCGTCCGGTGGAGGGGGAGTATGTCGCGAGCGCGGGGCGAGGAAAATCACACACATTGTATATGTTACCGCCCGACATGGTGTGGCCACTTGCAGGGGGTCAAGTGGGCGTCTGTGGTGGCTCAAGTGAGGATACGCGGCTGGCCGTGCGAGAAGCGGGGGATGATGGGGGTCGGAAGCAAGAGCCAAAGCCAACTGCGATTTCGAAGCCCGTCAAGTTGAAACGTGCCTAATTCAAATTCCAACCGGCGGCTTCTTCTGATAATCGGGTCGCGTGGCTGCTCCGAAGGAGATCGCATGACGAACCATGACGCACGCGCATCGCGGGTGATGTGACGCGTCGCCAACATGCCGGAACGCGCCCATTGTTCGACATCCATTGTTCTCGCGACACGGTAGACAAAACTCAACTTGAGCGTGGTTGGCCTTCCGTCATATGCACAGGCGGACTCTACTCATCTCGGTACTTAGCACGCCCCGCTGTCATGGCAGCGGTGAAGCCTCCGCTTCTGGCGGACTTCACTAATTACACGGTGCGCACTGGCCATCCGGCCAGATATAGGTACCGCCCGATATCAACATATTACACAGTCCTCCTTGAAGCTGAGGTTGTACATGGTCTTGTCTACAGCCTTCTCAATTTTCTTCCAGTCGGACCGCCTTTGAATAAATTCGTACACGTCCTGCGAAGTCTGTCAGAAAAACTCGTTATCAGGCGAATTGCGTGGGCTTGCCTCAGGTCTGTAGGCGCCTCCGTATCGCGTAACGTCTCGCACAATCTGAGCAAGATCCTTCGCATCCTCGACCACATACACGTGTCCTAACATTTTCAGATGCGAAAATTCCGCCGTTATGCTCGGAACCTCGGGCACGTTCAGCATCACAGTACACGCCAAGATAACGACAAACGGCCGCACCTTCAGGGAAACAATGAAGTTGTGATACGTATTCAAGTCGGCGATGACCTGGAAGCCTCCGCTAAGCGAGATGATTTGCCGTTTGATGTGCTTCTGCAGGATGCTGTGATGAAGTCAAGTCGTCGTCACGAGATGGATATAGCTGTTCTTCGACTCACGCTATCAATCGTATGCCCACTTCCTGATAGAAGACCTCTAGTACTTCCTTGCTCGTGCTGCCCTTGAGCAGCTTGCAGTGCATCTGAAGGCACTTGATCGCCTCTGTACAGGCCTTTGTCGGGCCCAGCTCGAGATCTCCATCCTCGGGAGGATAGTATTCTCGCGGTTGTGTCAAGGTCAGAATAATGTGCTCGACCTAGTCGCGCCATGTCAGATGCCTTCATCTTTTTTACCAGGAGCATATCGCTCACCTGATTCATCAACACATCCGTCCCCGCATTCAGCCCGGCCGCCACCGAATCATCCAGCGCATTCTCGAACCGCTTCTTCTCCCTCACCACCGGGTTCAAAAAATCCGTCCGGTCAATATGTGGCGCCTGTTCATCCATCAGCCTGCGTCACCTCCACTTTTACCTTTTCCCCAAAAAACTCACCATTTCCTTATCGAAATACACCTGCAGCATACTCTGCATCGTATCCCCAATATGCACCAGCTCGAAGAACTGCAACAGCGGCGCCACGCTCGTCGTCTCCTCGTGCTCCGCCGGCTTGTACGCGAGCATGTGCTCAATCGCCAGCCCGAAGCCCGGGGTGACGTGCTTCTCGCTGAGCGCCTGCAGTAGGAGGACGAATATCTCCTCGATGGTGTCGCGCACGCGGTGCCCGTAGTGCCCAGGGTACCCCGCGAAGGTCTCCGCGCGCTTGAGCGCCTCGCGGTCGGCGTGGATGAGCTGGAGGGCAACGTCGAGGGATAGGAGCAGCTCGAATTGGTTGACGGCCTGCGCGGGCGCGGGGCCCGCGAGCGTGGTCGTCGATGAAGCGACGGAAACAGCTGTAGCCGTACTGCTTCGGTTGTTCAAAGACGGACGCGGTGCGGCTGCAAAATTTATCCATCTCGGTAGTCGCGTGCGCGACGTCAACCGCAGACTCACCTTCCGAGTTCTCCGCAACCACCGGCGTCCGTACCTCCTCCTCCTCCTCATCCCCATCGTCGAACTCGTCCCCGATCTCAAACACGGTGCTCTCTGGCTCCTTCTCCAGATTCTTGCTGTAGTCATTATGCTGCGCCCCGCCCCACCTCTGCGGGTTCAGCATGGCAATCCCCTGCACGGCCGCGCTGCCGCCCGTCATGATCGCGCCGCCCACCGCGCCCATGGTGCGCGGAACGATGGTCACGGGGAGCAGAAGCACGTCCGTGAAGGAGGCCAGGACGTTACGCTTCATTTGCGCTGGATTATGCGATCCGAGGAAGCTGGGCTCCGCCGAGCCCGCTTCGACTGCGCGAGGACCTGTCTGCGGCAAAAATTGGAAGTAATAATTGTGCGACAGGCACAGGACGTACCTGTTTGCTCCAGTCTTTACATATCACCTCAAATGCGAGCTTCACAGACTCGATCTCATCGTCGAGATACTCGTCCATGTTGATCTCGAACATCTGGTAGCTGCATATCGACGTTCAGTAAGTTCGAGAAATAAATCATGGCAAGTCAAGTTCGCCAGCGAGAACCACGCACACAACGTCTTCCACCTTAGTTCGTGGTGGTACGCTTTCCGGCCGCGCATTGGCTGCTTCGGAGAGGTTGTCCACCATTCGCCATGACTCGCGAAATGTCGCGGCGGCGGCTTTCAGGTAGGTGTCCAAGGAGAAGTCCCGTGCGCGCGTCAGGAGCTCAGTCACATATTCGCCGACCTGCAATAATCAGCCATAACGTCCAAATGCCTCGATGAAAACTCATACCAGCTCCGAAGCCACTCGCTGGGCGAACAATAATATCACTTCCGACTCTGGCGGGAATACCCGGGCAGCGCGCGAGCCGTGCTCCCCGATTGCTGTGAGGATGAAGGTCATGAAGGCGTCCATTGCGTCAAAAACTAGCTGGCCGTCCTCTCTGCGTAGTATCATCAGAAATTACGGAATTTGTAGTGTCAGTGTCGCTCACGTCAAGTTGTCTAACGCATTCCACTTCCCGAGCTCGTAAAAAATCTCGCGTTTCTCGGTCCACACCTTGCCCATCTCCCAATCGCCGGCACCATCATAGATAGCCCACGAGCACTCCGCCGCTTCTCGCATGCCGGCCTCATCGCCGTGGCTGTCCGCAACATCGAATGCGGAGAGCAAATTAGCATCAAAGCGGTCGATGGCTAGGCGGAGGGAGGAGTATAGACTCTCCCAATTATGTAGCGGATTTACTACCGGCGAGAGATACGAAGCGAGCATCCGCAAGAGCTTGGCCTGTTGTCTTAGTGTCGGCGCAGTATGCGAGGCCAGTTCCGAGAGTACGATATGCGGCGGCGAGGACAGTAGGCGTGTCAGCGGCTTCAGCAAGCTATGCGCGCGCGTGTATTTTGCGCGGACAGTTTTCGCGGACGGTAGATTTATGAGCGGCGTATTGGGCGACATAGAGACCCCGCCGAAGGCGCCCACGAAGTCGCCCATCTCCTCCGCAGGCGCGTCGAAGCCGCCATTGCCAGACGCAAAATCGCCAAATTCGTCGTCCACTGTGAGCGTAGGAGGCGAGGCCGCCTTCGAGGCGGCGGCCTTGCCGCGCAAGCGGTCTTCCAGGTCGTCCAGGACATCGCCGAGGGCACGGTCCTCGACGTGCAGGGCCTTCCATCGGGGCTCCCAGAGTCGTTCCGCTTGCGCGATGGCAGCGGTCGCGTGTGAGCAGCGAGAGTAGGTCGCAATGTCCGTCACAGAGACGTACGACAGGACGAGGTAGTGCAGCTCTGTCGGGAGGCGCCCGACGAGGTTCTCGGGCCCGCGAACCGCTGTTGGCGAGCGCGCGCTGAAGAGGTGGCCGGTCGCATTTTGTGCGTATAGCCGAACCGGCTCAAGTGTGGTGAAGCGTTCCATGGGGTTGATTTGCTACCGCTCAAGCGGAAGTCATCGCCGAATGTGGAAGTCGAGAACAAAAGTACAATGGGTCGCCCGCGCACGTGGTTTGACACGTTGTGACAGTCATCACGCTTCCCTAACGCGTCTCAAGGCTAAGCGCGACTTGAGCGCGACTCTCGTTGGAACCGCGAGTGTGCATCCCGCTTGTTTGTCGCGGAACACTAGCTCCTCTCTCTTCTGGCTAAGATGGAAGACGACTCGGGGAATGAATCCGATGACTATTTCGACGAATGGTCCATAGGAACAGGATCGGGTGTGTGGTATCCTAGCGCTGCTCCTGGTCTACGCACTCACAACATCTGCGACATAGTGACGCAGACCTCTGATGAAGACGGTGTGTTAAGTCATTCTTTACCCTACGTGTAATTGCTCATCTTCTCAGAAGGACCAGTTGGTTGGACTCTCCGAGAGATGTTGCCAGAGTTGAACCGCAACAAAAGCAAGAACTCCATGGATTCCTTCGACATCATGTCCGACCAACGTAGCTCTGGGCAAACTATCAAGCTTCTTCAGCTGCCTCTCGACGTGGTGTTCGAAGTCTGTGAACCCGTCGTCGTATGCGCCACGGCCTTCACTAATGACTGCCTGTAGATGTTTCGGCTACTCCATCCTTGCGATCTTGTAGCGCTATCGCGTACCTGCAGTTCGATGAGGCACTCGCTTGTGTTCGGACAGTTGTCTGCAGTTTGGAAAGCTTCCAGGGCAAGGGAAGATATCCCGGAACCAGTGCATGACCGCTCCGAAACCTGGTGGGCGCAGTTGCTTTTTGCTTGTAATGACTGCCAGGTAACGCTTCCTCGCATTTTTTGTCCGATTTCTGAATATTTGCAGCGGTGCGATTCATATACATTGAAAGAGCCCGATTGGCAGCTACTGCTGCGAGTCTGCGCGGAATGCAAAAGAAAGGAGTTTGTGGCATATTCTCAGCAACTGCTGCACACAGAAACTGACCTCTGCAAAGATTGATTACCGATGTGCAATTCACGCATACCTTCCGCGGTGAGGATCCGAGCGTCCTTGATATGGTTCTCTACACGAATGGTAAGCAGCCATTTAATGACAGCTTGTGCCCAAGCCATCCGTACTTACGACGTCACGGTGTCAGTCCGTGGACGGAAAACCCGAAGCAAGACGAGATATTACTTGACGAAGGATGTCCGGAAGATGATCGCGAAAGTAGCCGAATACGAGGCCGATGTCACTGAGGGCAAGCCCGAGGCACGCAGACTTTACGACGAGTTCATAAAGGCAAGACTCGCCCAAGTGGATGCGGTTATGAAGGTCAGTGACACGTTGGCTCAACGTGCACGTCGATGGTGGTCTAATACCGGGAAGCACGCGCCCATTTGCGCAGATTGGGTCAAGCGGCGCCTCGAGGCACGCAAGAAAGAACTGCAACGGCTAGCCGACTGTCGACGGAAAGAGTGAGTTTGCTTCGTGGTAATTCACAATGTATTGGACTGATGCAACCGTTAGTATCGGTATACGTCTATCATCGCTAGGCTACCAAGAAGGGGACATCCATCGTGCGTTGGACAGTGCAGCAATGACAATCCAGAATACGGAATTGAACGATGAATGTGAGAAGTTGCTGCATTCCCCTGCATGCTCGTCTGACCTACCCCTAAGCCTGGGGATGGATACGCCCCTATTGGGAGAAAGAGGTCCGCATGCATCGTAAAGGACGGATGCTCCTATCCCACCGGGACCTTATCGACCAGCGGAGGAGTGCAGCCCTGCAGGCTTACGAAGATTACCGCAAGACCTCTACGCCGCGACAGTGGTTTTCCATGGAATGGCTTTCACTCCCGCCTTGCAACCACCTTCTCGCGCTCCCGCCGTTCTGCGACCTCGTATACGCGGAGCCCGGACAGGAAGTCGGCATCACCGATTTTGTGGCGCTCTTGCGTCACACCCCCGATCTTGAGGTTTGGAAAACGGACGAGAGCACGGTTCAGCAGGAGATTATTACCGAGGGGGCCCAGGCGCTCAAGCTCAAGTATAAACTACCTGCTGTCCCGGACGAAGAGTCTGTGCTCACCTGGGCTGTTTCGACCTACACCGACCACGCTTTCAGTTTGCGCCCCACTGACCTATGCGATGACTACATCGCATTGCCCGACATTCTATTGAACCGAATTCTTGGTCTGGGCAAGTCGCTGCAAGACGCTCCTCCGCATCTGGACGTCTTCAGGAACAAGAAGATGCTACGTGTTCCCCGGTTCTGCGAACATCGGTCAAGCGCCGTTGCCGCTATCCTCGAGATACTTGCGTTACCGCACACAACAAAGCCCGCCGTGCTCGACGCTCGGGATGCACGATTCATTTGCGTAGCTTGCCCCGCCAAGAAGTCGTCCTCTGGTGTTTGGTGTCGGTATGCACGCACATGGAGATCGTCGGTACGTTCGCGCATGCCATTCATTGCAATCTGTCGAGCTCATGGCTATATCAGGCCGTGCATTACGCAGCAAAACATGTATCGGGTGGTGCGAAAAGGCCTCCGACGTGGGCGCTGTTGTCGGAAGAGGAGGCTACGAAGGTTCGCGCGAAGGATCACGGACAGTACGCATCGGGCGCGACGTTTTCCTGCGCGCACTGTGGACATCACCTGGAAAATTGGCAATCCTTTGCCGAAGTTGCGCAGCATGTGAAGGAAACGTGAGCATCTAATTCTCATGGGAAACGAGGGACGCCCGCTGAGCTCCCGAAAGCCACGACGTCGCTAATCCAGGGGAGGCTGACATCCTTCACATGCCTATCAAGATGCTGTCGGAACCGCCAATCGTTGTACCAGCCGAAGCACCGTCCGCGGTGCACGCGTGCTACCGTTGCCTGCTATGCCCTGACCAGAAGAACAAGAAGATCAAGCTGTTTTCGGAGAATGGCGTCAAGTCCCATCTCGTATCCGGGTAAGCCCTTTCGTCCCCAGACACCGTACGTACGTCGGTTTCTGACACACACAAAACAACAGAAAACACAAGGTGTCCAATCCGGTCGAGAATGTTCATTGGAGCAGATAGCTGATGGCGGGAGCGATAATATATCTACTCATTTTGTGTCCTGCAAATCTGAGCCGGCCAGTCCATCGCGACGAGGACTATGGTAACGGTTGTCGGCCCAAGCTCATAGTACATATCGACAAGGTGTGGGCCGCGTACGGTTGAAGACCAAGTGGGCCCAATGACTTGATATAACGCTGCGTTTTTCGAACTCTTATAAGTACGCGTATCTTCGCTCATCGCAAAACATACATACCACTATATCAGACACGCTGAATGTTAAAGCGGACAAGTACGGTCCCACGTAACCTTTCGAGTAAATACTAATAGGGCGAGCCGCGATGTGAGGACGACCCCCGCCAAACCCCCGCCGACACGTGCAATATCACGCATGACGCGCATCGCGCGGGACAAGCGGCGATCAGACTCTGGCTTGTCTGTTCCTCCATCCCTCGCTATGGTCACTACGCGGCGACAGTCTGGAGCCTTACCGATGGCGAAGCCCATCATAGACATGGATTCTGACGTGGAGGAAGGTGAAGCGTCGGACCTCGTTATACCGTTCTCCTGCACTTCGGCCCTGTACTGACGGAATGAAAGAGTCCAAAGGTCCTGACGGTCCGCCACCTGTGAAACGTGCGCGCAAGGCCCCAACGTCTGTTAGAGAGCCTGTCAAGGGAGAGAAAGAGACGGGAAATCTCGCTCAGCGTCGGAATAATGGACAACGCTGCAACCTGCTTCACATGCCAATGGTCATATTGTACGAGGTGAGTAACGAGTTAGCAGCGTGTTGTACCTACATTGAAGCTATTGGAATGCAGACGCTCGCGCTACTGGGCCCGCATGATTTATTGGCTCTGGCGCGAACCAGCAGAATACTGAGGAAGACCCTGATGTCGCCTCGGACCCTCACGATCTGGAAAGAGGCCAGGAAACGCACTGGCGCTCCGGAGCCTCCACCGAGCCATAACGAAGTTTGGTGGGCCAACTTACTCTTCGGGAGCAGGACATGTATGGTGCGCTTCAATCTGGCAAGCCGGCGTCTCATTAGAAGCTTAGTACTACCAGAATTGTGGCTGCATTGGGGACAACAATGTTGACTGGCAACTCCTCATGCGCGTCTGCACGTCCTGCAAAAGACTCAAGTATGTGCATCATATGACAAGCCTGTTTCGGTATTGACGAGAAATTAGCCTCCTGACGCCCATCAAGTTCAGGCAGGAGTACCCGGACCGTGATGCGGCATTCTTAGATCTCATTCTCTATACGAATGGTATGTCTGCACACTAACCGCGGCACCGCCACTCATCACGTTAACAGTCGGCGGATGGGCTTATGGTCCTCCACGCACGGCGAGATACTATTGGAAAGGCGATGTAGAAGATATGTTCCAGCAAGGTGACAAGTATGAGAAGGATGTCACCTCGTGCAAATCAGGCGCGAAGGCGATGTACGAGAGATTTGCCAAAGAGAGAGCTCTCTACGTGAGTGCTGTCAACGAGGTTAGCCTCGGCAATGATCTCGTCACAATGGCCACTGAATTTGTGCGCATGGTGTAGCACGCCTCTCTCTGTGCGACCTGGTTTATCGCTTGCGAACGACAGAAAGAGCTAGAAGGCGAGATGCTAGTCGCCAAGCGAAAGGAATCGTGAGCGTCATGCACATCTATTTCATGTCTGAACGTTGCGGCTCATATTATGACGTCCAGTATCAAAGCGCATCTTCAGGGGACGCTTGGCCACGACGAACGAGACGTCGACAAGGCGCTACGCGACTGGCACGTAACGGTAGACAGTAAAGAGCTTACGGATGCCAGTAAGTCGTAAGCAGTTTTGTATAATGGTCCACTGACATTCCTCAGAATGGCCAAAAAACTCTTGCGGAGTGGGAGAAGGTGGTCGCTGAGCGGCGCATACAGCGGATAGACCAAGATCACAAGCCTCTCATAGCCCAGCGAAAGCGGCTGGCCACTGAAGCGTACGACGACGTGTACAGGAAGACGTTCGGACCTCAAGAATGGACAACATTGCATTGGCTGTCTCTCCCTGCTTCGAACGCGGTCCTTGCCCTCGACGCCGTTCGCACTCTCATTTACAGGGATGTGGATACGACCGTGGTTGCATCCGACTTTCAACGCGTCCTGCCGTCGTGCGCTTCTCACGTCGAGACAACGAGGGCAAGGGCTGAGGTATGGGGTCGCCGGGACATCACGAAGGCTATACAGCAGATCAAGACGGACGCCATTCTGCAAGTGGGCGAGGACGCGGACGCGTCCGTTCTCAATTTAGCTATGGCGACGTTTGCCGTCAAAACGCACAACGGAGGCGAGCTTTTCGAACAATGCCTCAGATACCACGAATGCGTGTTTTATCACAGGCAGTGCTTGCACGAGCCCTATTACATGCACGAGCGTTACTCGCTATACGACAAGAATGCTTCCGTTGTCGTGAAGTCCCTTTTGGACGTCCTAGAGCTCCCAACTGCGACGACGACGTTTGCGGAGCTCGACCAGCGCGACCCTCGATTATTCTGTGCACATTGCCCAAAACAAAAAGTCGACGGCGCCTGGTGCAGGCCGTCGTTCAGATGGCGCTCCGCAGTGCGTACCGCCATAAGTATATACGACGTTGCCGATTGCTGATGGCCCCCGCAGGTTGTTCATCACGCAAAGCGGCATACCGCCCGCAATCTACAGCCCGGATGGCAATCACTATCCGAGGAGGAGACATCACGCTCGCGGGCGGAAGAAGGCTTCGAGCTCATAAAGGAGAAGACATGGTCTTGTGCACACTGCGGCGAGCACCTCGACAACTGGCAGCCGAAGCTGTATGTCGAGGCGCACGTACGGGCTGCGTGAGTTGACCCAGAGCTCCATCTTCTACCTGCTAATAAGGGCAATAGACACAAGATCGCCAGTCCGCAAACGAGCACGGACGTGCTATGTATGCCCGTTATACTGGTCGACGTAAAGCCCATCCAGATATCTGTTGATGGCCCTCCACTCGATGAGGCCGAAGTTGCGGCTCTGCCAAACTGTCTTTGCATTGTCTGCCCTAATCTCAGCAGGCGCTTCACGCAGGCGGGCGTCCGGTCACATCTCAGCGGGTGAGCCTTGAAGCAATTCATGTGTATCACGGCGCCCTAACGAAGAGTACAGGAAACACAAGCTGCAGACCATCATTCAGAATGTACACTGGCGCAGGGATGAGTAGAAGTGACATAATATAAGTTCGCCCTCGCCCGGTACTCGACATCCCTGCGCTCTCCTTGCTTATACGTCCGACCAATTTGGACTTCCTACCTCGCCTTCAATTACAGCCCGCTTATACACGAAGATGCAGGTGGTCTACACATAGTACCTTCGCAATAATCTAGTTCTCTCGACCTACTATTGAGGTTTTGTCTAATTGAAGCTGGAGTTGAAGCTTCCTTCCTCTGGCTTCCGGCCTGCGAAGTTCATGGGTTTCCAATGTACTGAAAGTAACCCATGAACGAAACGATTTTACGAATCGGCCCACGCTCACTCAGTCACTCTCATGACATAGGCTGAGAGTTGGTAAATCGTTCATGTTTACTGTCTAGTATACGTATAAGTAATTTCAGAGGGATCGGCGGTGATTTGAGCAAATGGGAGGGGGTGGAAGCGTGAGGTGGGGAACTCCGGTTATACCCCTCAGCGAAACATCCGCCCTGCGCAACGACTCGCCTGGTCATTCACTGTACGTTTCTGTAGGAATGTCTCTCTAGGTCCGATGAAGCTACCTACAATGTTTAGAGAGGTGAGTTGGACGAATCGTCCTGCAAGCTTGCAGAACGCGTCGTATTCTGGTTGATGGAAGTCATCCTCC
Source organism: Schizophyllum amplum (assembly GCA_007026445.1). Taxonomy (NCBI): domain Eukaryota; kingdom Fungi; phylum Basidiomycota; class Agaricomycetes; order Agaricales; family Schizophyllaceae; genus Schizophyllum; species Schizophyllum amplum. Next base: position 5,527 of record VDMD01000251.1, on the reverse strand, counting down.
TGTTCATGGCAGTTTGTGCTACGCAGTGCAGCTATTGGTCTGAGATTTTGTGTGCATACATTTGATACTTGCCTATACACCATATGATTTTCTCGGAATTTTCAGAGAATTCTGGGCGACGCCATCCGCGTGTTTCGTTGAGGGGGCCGGTTTCGCTTAGGGGTTACTTTCAGTATTGTTGTTGTGTCTCTTGGTGATCAGCTGTAAGTAGTAGGTAGCGCATATATATGTACAGGTGAGGCCAGGCCTTCCTATCTGAATAAGTATATTGCGAATGGATGATGGGGGCCGTACTACGCGTCCGAGGACGAGCAGCACGAAGGGACAGGTAGGAGTGACATCGCTCGTGGGAGTGGCATGGTCCGGAGACGGGGAAGGACGCTGGAGAGGCCAAGCGACGGTAGGATGGGCCGCCGCAACGAGATAACAAAAGATGGCAGAACAACAGCCAGGCGATGGACGCGAATAAAAGACGAAGTTAGTTAGAGCCTGTGTAGGTAGGGTAGGAAACCAAAACCAAGCCATGATCCAGTAGGTAAAGATATATCAATGCGAAGGGAACACAGCGCAGTGAGGGTGCAGGGCGCAGGTGAGGAGGAGACGATGCACGGTGCGGAGGGTTGACTAGAGCCAATAGTATACTCGAGGTCGATAGTGAAGGACGCATTAGCTGGAAGTAAGATGCATTGGGTGTGTGCTCCATGTTCCGCTCACATTAGGCGTGTAGTGCAGACAATCAGCGAAAGCGATTAGACAGCGCAATGACAGCGAAATAAGTTAGCAGCGAGGAAGAAGGGGGCCGAAGCGAGGAGCGGCAGTGGCGGCGACAGCGGGAAATGGGAGCGCATTGGCGGCGGCGGCGGCAATGCCTCCTCGAGCGATGCACCTACACACAGAAAGACGAGAAGCCCTCCGAGAACGACGGCAGTCGGCCCGAAGTCTCTGGCCCTGATGTCGGTGGCGTGTCGTGTCCCCTGAGCGGCGGCGGCAGCGAGGGCACGCTGCGGCTGCGCTGCATCTGCACGGAGAGCGGCTCCTCAACTCGCCGCAGCCGCTGATCCACAGGCGGTGACGTCGCGGACGACGGGCCCGACACCGCCGCGCCAAACACAGGCCTGAAGACCGGTGGCGGCAGGTTCGATGGCTGTGCAATACGACGTCCCGTCGGCGGGGGCGGCGGTGGGAGGAACAGCTGACCCCGGCCATCGTACCACTGCGCCGAAAGGCGCGCCTGCCGCTGCTGCTGCTGCTCCGGTGCAGCCAGGCGGTGCAGGACCGACGGGGCGGACTCGCGGCGGCCGATGGGCGAGGGCACAGACGGTGGCGGCGACGGCGAGCGCGGCGGCGACCACTGCTCATCCTGGTCCATGGGCCCGCGGCGAGTCCGGCGTCTGTGTCCCGCGGCGGCTCTCCGAGTCGTCGCGCCCGCCCACGGGCTCCCCGCGCGCGAAGGACTCGCGCGGCTGGAAGGAGCGCGTGGGTACGGGGACGAGGCGGTACTTGCTCGCGCTGCGCTCGGGGGTGTCGTCGTCGTCCGAGTCCCACTCGGATTCGCTGGCGCTATCGGAGTAGGTCCTTGCGCCGTCGTCGCCGTTTCCGCTGGCTGTTTCGCGACGCTCCCATGCGGCGGCCTCGACTTCGATCTCTTCTGCGCTGAGGCCGCGCCCGACGAGTTGCATGATGTAGTCGTTGAGGCGGCTGCGGTACTGTGGGCGGTTCGCGCAATCGCGTACGGCCTGGGCGTGCGCGGCGGCACGATAGCTGGAGGACGAGGACGGGTTTGTTTGGCGAGATGTGCCGTTGGGCATGCTTATGACACGCATCATGGGTACGCGCCGTGTCGAGTCTTCGACAGCCGGTACTGGAATAACCCTAGGGCAAGGGACTGTCCGCCAGTGAGTCTGCCCGTCATGCAGGAAAAGCAAGTTGACGCACCATATGGTCGCTGATTAGCACCTTCCCACTGCCCTGGACTATCCGGCTCTGGCGTCGAGTCGTATCCATCCTGGTCGTCCTGGAAGTGCAGCACTTGTGCTCCTGGCTGGAAGAAAGCTCGTCAGGGGTTCATGCATAGGACGCGTCCGATGACTCACCACATTGTCAGGTTTGACATTCGGGGGCTTCTTGGAGGACGCTTTGGTTTTCCTGACCTTTGCAGGCTTGTCTGGAATCTCCTCGATCTCCGCCGAGTCTGCATCCCTCTTCTTCTTCGCGTGCGTTGGCCTGTACTGGTATTCGGGGTGCGCGAGGGCGTGCTTGGCCTTCTCGATAGCTGCGCGCCGTTTCCATACGCGGCGTTCCTCTTCCGGAAGACCATGCCAGACCTGGGCTGGGGCGCAACATAAGCGAGTGGCGCACGCACAGGAGGCTGCAACACACCTATGATCTTGCCGAGCTGGGCCTGGGTGTTGAGGTTGGACATGGAGGCAGGGAGGCGGCCCTTGTTGACAAAGTCTGCGCGAAAGAGCATGAAGGAGTTGGGCGGCCTGCCGACGTGCCCGTCTGGCTTCCTGTTCCTGCGGCGGGCCATGGTCTTGGCCTTGCCCTCCGGATTCGCGGCCGGGAAGCGCTGGGTGTATGTGTCCGGGATCGCGGTGTCGCCCTCCATATCGACGACCTCCTCTGGGAGCTGAACACTCTCGTTCTGGATTTCTGCATAATTATTGGGAGTAAGATTAGTGGCGAAGGATATCTGATCCATGGCGGGCGCTGTGCATCACCGCTGCGGCGGTGGCGGCGGAGCGTTCTGCGGGTATGCGAGGCGCGTTCTGGACGATTATGGACGGAGAAGAGGAGTGGTTATTATATAGTTTTGCGTATTTGGGGATAGCCGGAACATCAAATTGGAGAGAAAAGGCGTCGAATGGCTCCGTGATGGACCCCAGTCACCGGCCAGTTTACGTCCGTTCGCCCACGTTGCCGTCCGTTTCAGAGAACAAGCCTCACCATATTTGATGATGAATAAAACCTGGCCTCCTCCATGCCCTCCTCGCGCCCACAGACGACAGAAACCGCGCCCATCCACGTATCAGCCCTGCCCGACACCTTACTTACCCACGCAGCGATAACCAGGTCTGACCTCCTTCCGCATTCGGCCCCACTATTGTTTCCTCACATGATAAGTCGTCTTCTGATGTTCTATCGGCATCCTTGGCCCGATGGAATTTTACCAGGGACAATGGCGACCGCGACCTTGCCTGGCACGCCCCTTGAACTCGAGGATCGCCATTGCCATTGTTCAGGGGAACGCGGCGGTGCATCATGTACCGTCTGCGCGCTGCAGTGAATGTCTTCCGAACAAAACACTCCGTCCGGGCGATGCCCTTGTTCTGAAACCGTCGAGGAGGGCAACCGTTTGTGCACGGCCCCATTGCTGGCTTCCTCTGGTTCGCCCCTTCCCTTCGTTTGTTTCCAGGCTCCGCACAACGCATGCGACTCCCGAGGTCTTCTGGCCAAATCTCTCATCGCCCATCACGAATGACGGGACCAGCAGAAGAACGCGAGCGGCCACCGAGTCAGGCGGATCACCCAGCCACCTGCTGCAGGCTCGTCCAGCGATGGCGGTCAAGCAGAAGTCGAACCTGCTCATCGGTCAAGTCCGCTGGTCATCCGTGACGACAGCGGGCCTTCTGCAGAACACAGGGCTTACGCAGAAGATCACCGCAGCCGACGCCGTGCATTGTGACCGCTTGAGAACAAAAACAGCTCGAGAACAATGCAACCGCCTGGCCCCTCGGCAAACGCCGTCTATTGTCCTCCTTTTGCCGCAAACCAAATTAGGACTTCCTCGTGGCAACTTTGAAATAAGGAATGCCGCATGGCAAATAAGGACAAACACATCTGGGGCCACTCCCACGATACCAAAACTGGAGACTGGACAAGAGGTGCGCGCTCACAAGAACTCACTCGCAAGTCCGCCGAGCACATAAAGCGGGGTCCCGCCGAGCACTCAAAATAGTCCCAGGTTCACTGCTCGTATGACGACGTACCAACACTTGACATAAATGATAAAAACGTCCTGAGGGACATCAGACGCCTGGTGCTTGCCTGGTGCGAAAAACCCTGCTGCAGAGAAGACCTGAAGAAAGACCTGGAAAAGACCTGAAGCTTCAAGAAGACCTGAAGAAGATGAGAGACCCTGAAGACCTTCCATCCCGACGCGATCACCACCGCACGACTCGAGTGCGGGGACCAGGATCACGAGGAGAGGCCGCAACAGCCGACAACAGGACCCCTGACAATACGCCCTTGATACGCCCAGAGGCCTGCGCAAGGCGCGGATAAAATTTGGCAGTCCAAAAATCGATGCCACCGCAGGTTGCGGATGAAAACGGTCAGATTTTGGCCAGAGGCCTGCGCAAAACGCGGATATAATGGGCAGGAACGGCCAAAAATATTCGATTTACCAAAGAATTCTGGGAGAATTAACCATATTGGGGAGTTCGGCAAACGCCAACCGGCCCTCCGGGCCGGTCGAAATTTGATTATGCCTGCGCAAAACGCGGATAAAACAGGCCAAGAATCGCCAAAATCGGCGCGATAAAACAGGTCAAAGTCGCCGATTTTTTTGCGCAGGCCTCTGGGCGTATTGTCAGGGGTCCTCCGACAACGCCTTAGCGCAACAGTCGACAGTCACAGAGCTCGTGCGCACCAGCCAACAGAGTTCGTGCGCAACGCTAATCAGCCCGCCTCCACGCACTTCGCAGGCTCGCTTTTGTCGTTGATGAGAGGTGCCCTCGCCGCATGGTGCGAGCTGGTTCTTTCCCAGCTGTACATAGGCTTGTGTTGCCCATCAGTGGGCCGGTCCTCTTTCAGCTGTGAGCTAGCTGCGACCTACGTTTCACAGCTGCCCGCTGAACAGGACTGACGCCACACGACGCGAGAGCGCACGGGCAAAGTGAACGCGAGCTGCATACATACTTACCATCACACACTCACCGCGGTTCCATTGTGCCAAATTGAGCAGCCGGGCGGCACGGAGTTTGCTGATGCGTGACGGAAGTTAGACCTGTTCGAAGATTCGCGCAGCAGGATTTGAACACACCATTGGATGGGTCGCAGGAGATGATCATCGAACATAAAATGCACAGCGAATAGCTCTATTGCGAGCATAGATAGACAGCAACGACAATTGAACGAGATAGCACGGTGCACTACCACTTCGTCTTCTTCCCCCGGTCCTGTCGGTGGCGGTCTTGCGACTTGTACGCGTGCAAGTACGGTTGTACGGCCCCGTGTCCTTCTTCTCCGTCTTCGACGAGGAGGACTTGGCGCTGGTGAAGCTGATTGCGAGCGCTTGCCCGCCGGCTCCTTGTCCGCCTTTTCTGCACGTGCCTTCTGCACTTCCGCTGTGTGAGAGAAGATCACCACGGGAACAGGTACATTGATAGCTACGCACCTATGTGTCCGCATACCACTCCGGTTGCACGTCGTACGGATCCCAGAGCCCGCGCGGGAAGTTGGTCACCCGCTCGTCGACGTCGACAAACTCGACGAGCTTTGTGTACAGATGCGGGTTGCGGAACGA
>VDMD01000250.1:0-22358 GCA_007026445.1 Schizophyllum amplum | reverse complement strand
AGTCGTCCTCGCTCTGCCGCGTCCGTGGAGGCGGGGAGGAAAGCCGTAGATCTATGGCGGTCATGGAGGGGACACACTGGGGTGCGTCTTTGTTGTGCGTAACGATGCTCGCCTTTCACTGATGATGGCCTCCTACAGACTCATCGCAAACAGGGTCAGCCCGATGTTCGCCACATAACATGCATTATCTCAACCTCATTGCAGGCACTGGTGACCTGATAGGCGATGAGTTCGACAAGCATGATAAGTTAGACAAGGCTTTTGACAAGGCTCTTAAAACACTGGAGAGGGAGTACAAACGCCAATCGTGAGTGCCCTTGTCCGTGGTCTTTATCCTCCGCTCAAGCCTCGAGTAGGGTTCTCAGCATCCCCTCCAATGATGAAACCCTCGGTCGGTCGAACTCGCGGAAGTCAGATCGTTCCGACAGTACATCCCGCTCGCACAAGTCTGCATGTTCCAACGCGTCTGTCAATTCTGATCGTCAGCGGGTCCCGGGGACTCCAGGTACTTGATCATAAGTTCACAGTACGCGTTCCTGTCTCACCACGTCTGCAGACCAAGCTGGTGTGCTTACCCGTACCCAACTCCAAATCGCTGTCGTCGTATGCATCATCTGTCCTGATAGCACCGACGCGGTTAACTGACGGCTACGCAGGTTTAGACCAACTCATCTGTCGCGTCCCTGCCACTCCTTAATATGATGCCAAACGTACCATTAAGCCACCAGCGTAAGTCTGATACGCATTGCTGGGAACAATCCGCTGATGACCGTGTCCATAGCTAAGCTGAGGGTGTTAATCCTGATTCTTCGTCGCAGTAAGTTCTATTCATCGTTCTCTTCCACCTATTTTTCTAATGCGCCGCCTCAGATTCTCCAGCAATGGTGCGAACTCCGTCTGCTGTATTGAGAAACCCTTCTTACTCCTGCTCTTACAGCGTCGCGCACGCACGGCAGTTCCGCTCCGCGAAGCAGTCGTAGACGATATAACAGTGAAGCACCCACACCATCGTAAGCATTGTTTCTATTCTGCTATGACCCGCAAAGTAATGAGATGTCCAGCGCCCATGTCGGGCACCGCGTCGAGGGCACGCCGCTGCGACGCAGCTCGAGTGATACGCCGGATAATGGGAGCGAAGAACTCCTCATCGTGCTGGTGGACGAGAATACGGCTGCATGGCATGGGTAAGCGCAGCCCGTGACTGTCGTCGTCGCACTCATACTGAATAAGCGGTAGCCTCGAACGCCGTGCGTCTACGAGGAGCACCCCGACCAGGAACGCCGTGCGGGAGTCGCCTTGGAATGGACCGTTGGCGCGCAGCCCTACCGCTCAATCGCCCCATGGTGCTAGCCGTCGGCGATATGAAGTCCCGCTTCAACAATCAATTCCTGACAGTGACGAGGACGAGGACGATACGTCCGAAGACGAATATCCGGTCATCCCAATGAAAGAACTCCTCGCACTTACCGGACGTATACCTCCGGCGTATCCCGCGTCATACGCTTCGCCGCCCGTCGTTCCGTTGAACATGTCGCTCTCCGGCGGTTCGGCCTCAGCACCCGTCATCCCGAACTACAGCCCCTACAGCACGGGGAGCTCTCTATCGGCTGGCTCCCCCTTCATACCAACCTACAGCACGCCTCAAACCCCTCTGCAACCGCTCTCGGCCACTTATCCTTATGCACATCCATACGCAGGGATCCCTCTCTAGGGGTCATGCTGCTCGCATACATCGATCGTCTCGCACAACGGACACACTATCCCATCATCATCGCTGTTTATTCGTCATGGTCATCATCGGGGGCGTATGTATTCTAAACTAAAAAAAGGTGTAATGCTATATCGTCTTAATGTGGTTTCTTCTTTCTGGCTACATGTTGCGTTGACTCTGGTCCAGCTTCCGCTTCATCTCTGCCTAGTGCGGCCTTCCCCTGGCGCTCCGCAGGACGGCGGTCTCTGACGAGATAACGATCGCGGTCGTCGGGGTTCGGGGGCTACGGTATGGGATGGTCCCGTCCCCCTCTTATCCGAAGGCTACTGGCCACGGGCAAAGGTCGTAATGCCCCACTGTCATGTGCTATCTCACCTGATAGAGGGCGTATATAAGGTCGATGGGGCGACAGTGCTCGTCGCAGAGGACTACTCCTGTTTTACTTGCATTGACCAGCCCATGTCCCGCCAACGCTGTACCCGGAACTGCTACTGGAGTCTCAATCTCTGCGGAGAACTCGACTCACGCACCGAAGCATCCGTTGGATCCTTTTGACGCCCGAAGAGGTATTTACGCTGCTCCGAATCCCGAGATTGCAGGTTCTGATCCCCGTCGATTACAGATCGCGGCTGTCTGCCTCGTCGTGCGCCCCACCATACGACCAGCATCCCGGACATCACTGCGCTCAAGTTTATCACCTGTGGTCTCATCCCCCCTCCCAAACGCCAGTCCTTGCTCATCTCGGCATCCCCCTCACCCCCGGTGGCAAGCCTGAGCCTGCTACCCCGATCATCCGCCAAGCGGAGGTCGACTTTGTGGAACTCGTCAAGGGGCAGTCGTACAACGCCGTCCTCTCCCTCGCCGATGGCGCCTGGAATGTCGACACGCTCGACCTGCTGCCCGAGGGCTCGCAGCCCCAGATCTCTGTCGAGGAGCTCGTAGCGGCGGAGAAGACGATCAAGGCAGACAAGCGCATTCAGGAGCTGGCGAAGGCAGTCGGTGTGTGGCACGATCATCTCATCCATCTCCGATCTCATTTCGTGCAGGTGTCGAGCCGGAGCAGATTGTCTGCGACGGATGGTCCATCGGCTACGATGATCGCTTCCCCCAGCAACGGCGCGTCCAGCAAGCCCTCATCTTCGCGAGATTTGGCGAGCATGAGAACCTCTACGCACACCCGATGGTGAGGACATCAGCAGTCCATCGCTCTTGATCGGCCAACTGACTGCTACCCAAAGGACTTCATTGCTGTGCTTGATTCCAATGCGGAGACCGTCCTTCAAATCGATTTCCCGCCGACCAGAAAGTCGACGCCCAATGGGCCTGCTCTCTCGGTCTCTACTACCGCGCCCCGGCGCACTAGGCGCCGAGTTCGGCCGCAGCCAACCGCGACCGCATCCCGCCTCCTAAGAAGCCCTTCGACTTCCTGCCTGATCTGATGGCGAAGTCCGATCCGGACTACAAGCCTCGCGAAGGCCTGAAGCCGGTAAGTCACCGTAGTTGCGGGAAAGTCCGAGCTAACGTTGCGCCACAGCTTCACGTCGTGCAGCCTGAAGGCGTGAGCTTCAAAATGAACGGGAATGAAATCGAGTGGCAAAACTGGAAGATGCATATCTGTAGGTGATCGTTCACCAGGGTGCCACAATATACGCTGACGCCCGGTGATCTTGCAGCTTTCACTCATCGCGAGGGCATTGCTTTGTCCACCATCACCTACAACGACAATGGCGAGATTCGCCCGCTTTTCTACCGCCTTTCTCTCGCCGAGATGGTCGTTCCGTACGGCGCACCGGAATTCCCCCATTCCCGCAAATTCGCTTTCGATTCGTACGTATCTTTCGCGGCCTTCTTCCATTCGAGCCATTGACCGCGTTTCAGTGGCGAGTACGGTATGGGTACGATGGCAAATGAGTTGTCTCTGGGTTGCGACTGCCTCGGGCAGATTCATTACTTGGTAAGTACCGGCACTCGACAGGTGAGCGGTAACTTAATCGTCCTCAGCCCGGGTCGTACGTCGCAAACGACGGCAGCGTAATCACCATCAAGAACGTCATCTGCATTCATGAAGAGGATAACGGGGTGCTCTGGAAGCACACCGACTACCGCCCAGGCGGGCGGTCTCAGACTGTCCGCCGCCGGCGCCTCGTTATCAGCATGGTCTGCACCTTGGTGAGTAATCGATGTGCGGCCCTAGGAATAAGACTGACGCATGGTTGTTTAGGCCAACTACGGTTAGTGACGATTGCTGGATATGCAAGGATCCTGGGCTGACCTGTTGACAGAGTACATCTGGAACTACCACTTCTACCAGGATGGTAGCATCGAGCTGGAGACCCGTCTTACAGGTATCCTGCAGGTGTACGTCGGTGCGGACGGCGAGCCGAATCCCCACGGCACCTACGTCGCGCCCAACGTCAACGCGCACTACCACCAGCACATGTTCTCCCTCCGCATCGACCCCATGATCGACGGCTTGCAGAACTCCGTCATGGAGACGGACGTGATGCGCATGCCCGACGCGCCGACAGGGTCTGTGCAGAACTTCGCCGGCAACGCCTTCATGACGAAGGACTCGCTCATCAAGCAGGAGGGCTCCCGACAGTACGACCTCAGCACGGACCGCCGGTGGCGCATCGTCAACTCCGCGCGGAAACACTACAGCAGCGGTGCCAACGTCGGCTACAGCATCGGCGTCAAGGGCGGGATGGTGCCGTCGTTCGTGCGGGAGGACAGCTGGTGCGCGAGGCGCTCGGGCTTCATCAAGGCTCCGCTCTGGGTTGTGCGCGATGTGGAGGGTCCGAAGGGCAGCAGGATGTGGCCGTCCGGCAAGTACGTGCCTCAGTCGAGGACGACGCCGGAAGACTCCTTGGAGAAGTGGTCCACGGGAGGGGGCAAGGTCGAGGATGAGGATATCCTTGTCTACGTGACATTTGGTACGTTCACTGTTGTCCTTGTGAGCTGCTTCTCATTTCTGCGACTAGGTACGACACATATTCCGCGCCCAGAAGACTGGCCTGTGTAAGTCGACATCGTCCTTAGCTTTCACCGACGTCGTAGCTGACTAACCGCTACATAGCATGCCCGTGGAGCACTTGAACATCACGCTTAAGCCGCAGTCGTTCTTCACGAAGAACCCCAGTATGGATGTGCAGGGCAGCAAAGACACGCACAGCGTCGCGGCCTTCACAAATGGCGACGCGGCAGGTTGTCATTGTTGAGGGCGTTTAGATATAGTCGACTAGGATTCCACGACGTCGAGCAATGTACATTTATCACAGCGATCTACTACGATCTTGACTTCCTGGCAGTGAACATTAATCTTGAACTTGAAGTCAATCTCTCGAAGTTGAACGTTGATGGCCGATGCGGAGATCCGGGCCGTAAACTGATTTCGGAGTTCCCTTTGTTCTTTTGTTCTTCATCAGGAACAGTCATCATGTCCGACGCTTTCGACCTTGAAGCCCTCGTCCACGTCGAGCAAGAGTCAGTCCCATAGCGGGAAAGATGCATGCATACATAAACTGAAATGAATTCAGTTTCTACGACTCCGGATATAAAGACGGCCATGACCACGGCCGCATCCACGGCCTCATCGAGGGCCGCGCGCTCGGTCGCGAGAAAGGCTTCGAGATGTGGGAGGAGCTCGGATTCTACCAAGGCTTTGCCATGATGTGGCAGTCCATCTACACGCTGCAGGGGCGGACAGACGAGTGCGTCGTATCCGTCAAGGGAGCTGCGCCTGTTACTGAACTCTTACGCCAGCCGCGCGATGCACCACATCAAGCACCTCTTGAACCTCATTGCGCAGTTCCCCCGCGTCAACCCATCCTCGGCGGACGCGTCGTCGGAGCTGGATATCCCCAAGCTGTTCCGCCAAATACGTTCCCGGTACAAGGCGCTGTGCGCCACCCTCGGCGTGCGGCCTAGTTTGCGGGCCTCGACAGATGGAGAGGCCGCGGAAGGCGATGCCAGCCCAACCGGAGACATGGAGAAATCTCCGGGGAAGTCATCCGGCGGGCCTGTCTGGAGTGTCGGCGATGGGACCGCTGGCAGATCTCGATCAAGTTCTGCTGGCGTCGAGATCAGCTTTTGAGGGCACCTCTTTGGTTGTCGGAGCACATATGTGCGTTGCTTGCGCATGCCAGGGCACGTCAGGCCCCTCGTGCAAAGTTGCCTCGCTGGAGATCGGTGCGTATATGGGCGTCCTTAGCATCGAACTCGATGGGCTTACGGTGCATGCACTTACAGACGGAATCAAGGGTTCCTGCGTCGTCTCAGCAAAGATCGCCGCCTTCCGTAAATCCAGGAGGAGAGCCTGTGATAATTGTGCTGCTCAAGGCGGTGGTGAAGGAAGGATCTCCTAAAGTGAAGGGCTAGACGACCGTACTGGTTCTGTCGTGCAATAAAAGTCGGGGGGATTGGATGAACTGCAGTGTGGTGTTCCCGATCAGAGGTCCAATAAGAGTGGCTGCACAAGATAAGAAGTCAAAAATATTCCCCAGAAAAATACAGGTGCATACGCCCCGCTTGCAAAAATCGTGTCAACCGCACGTAGCAGGCCAAAAAGCTGAACCCTGCCCGGATCGAACGGACGACCTTATGGATGTTCCGCAGAAGCTGGAATCATACGCGCTACCACTGCGCCAAGGGTCCATATAAGCAATAAGAAAACGCTTTACCAGGAGCGCTGCCGTAACTACTGGGCGACTTCCTTTGTCTTCCTCCAACTTGAGCTTTGGATGCCGTCGACGTCTTCTTCTCAAGCAGTCAATCTTCCATGCATGGAGTCGACCTTCTGTCCATGCATACACAACCCCGTTTGCGCAATAATTTAGATAGCGCGCTATCGACACAGAAGGACGTCTATGATTCGTTATGAATGGTCTTCTTGTACAATCCCAGGATGATGTCGTTCGCGGTAAGAGTAACGATCCTGAGTTATCCGTTAGCATGGGAGAGACAGGTGCGCTCAAGGGTCAGCGACGTGCGTGGACATGAGGATGGCGCGAAAAGAGACACGGGACAAACGGACTGCGACGTACGTGTGAGGCGCTATGCGGAAGAAGTGCGCGGTGGATCCTGTGGGTGAGTAGGTTTAGTATGCGAGCGTGTACATAGGTGGCACGCGTACCTTTGTACCATCCTCTAAATCCTTCCGCCTTGAATGTTTTCCAGAGGCAGTCGATGGGGTTTCTATATAATGCTCCCACTGATCTACCGTCGGGCGTTTGATGGTAGGTTGGTTGTACACGCGCGTGAGAGCCTGCGAAACGAATGAGCCTCTACCGCGCCCCAGAGACAAAAAACCTACAGTATCTGCCGGCTGCATCACAATGCACTGCAGGCGAGTTAGCTGAGTCCCTCATCCTCCCAGACTCTGCACAGGGCACGTACCACACAAATACCCGACACCGTACTGCTGGCAAGGAAGGTCCACGTGCTGTCCGCTGGCAGCACGCCATTCTGCACCAGCTGCGTCTTCGTAAAGTTGTAGCTCGGCAGCTGCACGGACGAGCCCATGGACGTGCGGAGGATGGCGGCGTCGATGCCGCGCACGAGGCCGCGGAAGCCGTCCTTGCGCACGATGGTGGACAAGGCGTCGAATGAGTTTTTGTAGTGATGTTGGGTGCCGACGGGGAGGGCGGGGGAGTAGGCCTGCGGAGTGCGGTGTCAGCGGCGGTAGCGTGCGGCCTGGGTAGGAGCGAGTGACGGACCTGCATGCGTGCCTTGACGAGGTACAGCGAGTTACCCAGGGAAGCTGGAGACACGTATGAAGCAAGGGGGAGCGAGTGAGTGGATGGGACGCACCGCCTACGGCACCACTAGACGCGCCAGCGATGACTGATGTTAAGGGGATCTGCTCTAGTGCATCGCGGCCAAATAAGTTGTTCAGGCCATGTCTGAAGGGCTCGTAGAAGCCTGAGCAAATGCATCAGTAGGGGGGACAGAGGGGATTGGGATGTAAGTTGCGTACCAAGACGCGAGCCGTTTAGCAATATCTAACGCGGGATTGGATCAACTAAGGGAAGCATAGTAGAAGGTCAGGCTTACTTGGTAGACATACTAGAAGGGAGTGTAAGTAATAGATCGCTCGAGGGACTTGAAGATACGCACTGCGGGACCGAGTCCTCGCTGCAAGCCACGGATGCCCTCGTTCCGCCAAGTCTTGCTGAAGACGTCGAACACGCTGCTGTACACGCGTTGGGAGGCGCCGAGTTCGCCTTGCAGCTGAAGACCTGGCGAGGCATGGGTGTCAAAGTCAAGACAGATAGAGGGGGTCGGACGCACGCGTCTTGGCGACTTCGGCGGGGTTGGAAATGGTGACCTAGTAGATGCTTATGATCAAGCATGTGGGCGCGCGACAGGGTGGGCGCTTACCGCAACGCAGGCGGCGATCCCACCGCACGCAAAGCTCTCTGCGGTTGTGAGGGGGCGGGGCTTGGCGGGAAAGGACATGGTGAAGAGCAGGGCGCCGTGTTCGGACAGCTGGCCCGAAGCGAAGCGCGCAACGCGGCGGCCGCGGCAACGGCGTCCGTCGGGCGTCGGGTCGGGTGGCGGACCGGTGTGCCGCACCTTGACCCCGTCGTCGCTGGGATGCGCGGTGTCGGTGTGTGGCAGAATGTGCTCGTCATTGGGATTGCGCTTGTTGTGGTCCCGCACTCGTTCCGCCTCGTCTGGAATCCCGTGACGCTCGTCGCGCTTGCCCCCCTCACTCTGTTGGCCGGCGCGCTCGCCTGTGTCGGTGCCGCCATCTACTTTGGTCACGCCCTCGATGCCAAGCGCCGCCATTCGCGCAACACCCTCCGCCTCGCAGCGCGCCCCTTCACGTTCTCCACCCCCGCAGCCTGGCAGGCGGTTCTCACGCGCTCCCAATGGTCCCAGAGCAGCCCGCAGACACTGCCGCCCCTCATACCCGACTCCCCCGAGGTCTCTGCTGCCATCAACGAGCTCATCGGCTTCATTCTCAGGGACTTTGTCGACCAGTGGTACCAGGGCATCTCATCCTCCCCCGCCTTCCCCGCCGCCGTTGCCAGCATCGTCCACGACTCGCTAGAGACGCTCCTCGCCAGAGCCTCCCAAATCGACCTTGCTGCGCTCATCATCAAGCGCATTCTTCCAAAGATCACCACGCATATCGAGCATTTCAGGCAGTCGGAAGTCGCCCTCCGTGGCGCTGGCCTCGAGCGCAAGCTCACGCAGTCCGAGGAGCTGGACCTGATGCTGGCGGGACGCTATGGGAGTGAAGGACAGGGCACGCTCCATCCCGCCATCAGTAATCTCTCCACCGGTTACACCAAGCAGACGGAGGAGAACCATCTCAGAGTTCTCGTCGAGCGCGCACTTCCCTTTATACTCCCAGAAACCGAGGCCGAAAGCCATGCTCTTGCCCTTGTCGTCCGAGAGATCGTTTCCTGTTCTGTGCTCCATCCCGTCATGGAGATGCTCTCGGATCCCGACTTTTGGAACCGCACGATTGACCAAGTGGTGCGTGAATCGAACTACTATGTTCTGCGGATGCTCACTCTGTCTTTAGGCCGGAGCCGTGATTCAGCAACAGTGCGCTTCAGGGCTAGCACACGCCGATCCATCACTGAACGATAGTCAGGCGTCTCGTGAACAAGGTCCGGAATGTCCTGGAGGCCCAATCCCCGCGTCGTGCTGCCCAGCCTTCCGAAGAGGTGCAGAGCATCGTGCCGACAGAGGTTATCACGATACACACCGACCCTCGCCACTTCGAATCATTCCTGCGGAGCATTAACCGATGCTCATCGCTACTGGACGCTCGTCGGCTGAAGAACGACATTCTGGGCGAGATTCGGCGGACAAGGATGCTGCTAGGTACGCTCTTCCAAGGTTGCTTTCACTCGTCTGATCTCATGCAGCTAATCACGAGAAGGACGACTGGATCGACGGACAGAAGACTGAAGACGTCGTTGCCTTTCTGGATCGGCTTTACACCGCCAAACGCAAGGTCGAGCAGCGCATTGTCGTACTCGGCGGGAAAGATGATTCCGTGAGTGCATGTGTGGGCGTTATGAACCGTACTAAGGAATATGGAAGAAAGTACCCTCGTACCAAGAGGCTGGCCCCAAATCTGGTATCACCTTGCGCGACATCCTCCGAAACCCGAATTCTCTGTCGTACTTCATGGAGTTCATGGATCGACGCCAACGTTCTCTCCTAGTCCAATTCTGGCTCACAGTCGAAAGCTTCAAGAACCCATTGGAAGACATCGACTCCGGCTCCGAAGACGACGATGAACCCGTTCAGGACGCCGGCTCCTCCCAAACCGTCAAGGAAGACATCACCATGATCCACGACCTGTACTTCTCCGGCCCTGCCCCGCACCCTGCCCTGATCTCGATATCGAGGAAGTACGTCGACGATATCCGCGAGTTCGCGAGGAACGACGGAGTGCCGTCGGCGAAGAGCCAGCGCCGTGTGCGGCGCAGCGTGATGCTGGCGCAGAGGCAGGTGGAGACGGATATGGAGCAGGACTTTGAGGATTTCGAAAGGTCGGAGTTGTGGTTTCGGGCGACGACGGATATGGACCAGGGCTCGAAGAAGATCGACGCGACGCCTGTGAGGGATAAGCATCCTGAGCGACTCGTTTCGGCGCCGCTCCCAACGCAGGTAAAGCGCACGCGGTCCGCGGCGACGCTTCCCAGGTCCGAATCGACGCCCGTCCCGCCGGTCGTGGCGCCCCCGATGGTGCGCTCGAACTCGAGCCAGTCGGCGATGTCGATGCGTGCGGCACGAAAGAACACGCCTGTCATGGACGATCTGCTGGGGACGCCGGAGACTGGTTCTTCCAGAGCGCCGCTTTTCGACGACCCCGAGGACGAGGAGCAGCGCGGCGAGGAGGAGCGGATGGACGCCATACAGGCTGCGCTGACGGATATTCTTGCATTCGAGCAACAGGAGCCTATGGAGAAGGTTTCCAGCAACGAGGACGTCACGCCGGATCACGAGGCGCTGTACACTGCCAGTTCTCATCCCGCTCGTGCGCGCAAGCAACGCGTGCTCTTCGAGGACGATGTCGTGGACGAGCCAGAAGATCTAGAGCCCAAGAACGAGGAGGGCGAAGGCGAGGGCGAACCCTCCCCCGTCGTCCACGTCGGCCCGGGCGACCTGCAGCTCTCCTACGAAATCGCGCGCCTCTCGAACCACATGTCAAAGCTCGAGGCGCAGGACACGATGCTTGACGCCTTCGTCAAGAAAGCCGAGCTCACGGGCGACACGCGCGAGCTGCGCATCCTCACGCAGTCGAAGATGACGGTGAACCGCGAGTTGGCGGAGCTGCGGTTCAAGAAGCAGCAGTACGAGCAGCAGGAGAGCGCGAATCGGCTGTTCGCGGGGCGCACGAAGGTGACGATCGTGAATCAGACGGTGGGCGAGGAGGACGGGAAGTCGGTGGTGCGGTTCTTGATTGAGGTACAGCAGCTGGCGCTGGATGGGACGTTCGCGTCGGGCTGGGTGGTGGCGAGGCGATACAATGAGTTTTTGAGTATGGCATAATAAGGTGCGCGAGAAGTATCCGCAGACGAAGGTCTTGGATTTCCCGGGCAAGCGGCTGGTCACGGCCCTGTCGACGAATTCCTCGATACGAGACGTGCGGCGCTCGAGAAGTATCTCCAGGTCAGTGCTTTGCCCTTCATGATCGATAAGACCTTCTCATCTCACCCTCCAGGGCCTCATCGCCATCCCACCCGTTTGCGAAGGCGACGAGCTGCGCACCTTCCTCTCCCGCGACTCCCCCTTCGTCGCCTCCGCCCCGCCAGTCCCCACCCCCGCCGGCAAGGACAAGTTCTCCGGCTCCGACCTCGTGCGCAACGTGTACCGCTCGGTCGCCACCAGCATCGACGACATGATCTTCGGCCCCTCTATGCTCGACGTCCTGATCCAGCGCCTCACGCGTCAAGCGGCCGAGTTCGCCGGCCTTGCGGGCACGGGGATGACGGATGAGGAGGCGGTCGCGCGCGCGTTGCGCGCCTCGGGTCGGACGGATGCGGCGCTGCTGCAGCTGACGGGGCGGAGGGCGAGGCGGGGACGCGGCGGTTTGCGGGCGCCGATTTGTGATTTAATTCTGGCGGTGTTTGAGTTGAAGAGGGAGAACAACGTGAATTGGCTGCGGAGGCAGGCGATTGTGATTATCTTGCAGCAGGTGCTGGGCGGGACGGTTGAGCGGTGCGTTGCGTTCTGTTTTGTGGCTTATGGCTGTGCTGATTGAAGCGACCTTTTGTGTTTTGTAGGAAGACGCGGGAATATCGTGAAGGGCTTGCTGGAGGAAAGCCGGGTCATGTCCTACATTCGTATCTTCCGCGACGGCCTGTGGCCAGGTGGTAAGCTCAAGCCACCATCGGCACCACGCTCGTCGGAAAGAAGGCGCACACCCGCGACGAGGCCAACAGGAAACTATCCTCTGTCGTCCCGGGTATGTCGTGTGCGCATCGGGGTTTGAAAGCGATCAACTGACCTCCCACACCCAGATTTCGCAGCCAACATGATCGGCCGCTCGAACGCCCGACGAGGGGCGCGCCGCATATTCCCTGTTTGCAGAACCGCCGATTGAACCAGCATATTGGTGTACACCGTCGTCGACGAGGTGTTCGCAGCGCTCTTCCCGGAAGCGCAGGGCGAGCGGCAGACGTCGTAGCCACTGCCCGATCATATTTATTGAACCTCATCACGACTGTAATGTCTGTCTGTCTTGCTCAGGAATAGTAGTATACATACCTGCCACGTTTGCCAGTAGTATATACAATGGAAAGGGTGCTATAACGCTGTACTGGGTCCTGCGCCTGTGCTATCCGCCATGACCGCATCGACGACTTCCGTTGCTCGGATGTCGTTCGGGCCGAGTAGATTGGGAAGTCGTGCTAATGTCGATCGGAGGCCCCCCAAGGACGAGGTTGACTCCACGGGTTGCTCAGCAAGATGCTGGGGCTGGTGGCTCTGAAGCCGCCAACGCGGGAGGAGCTGGAGACCGCCGATGCGGCCGGGTCGTCCTTGTAAACGCCCACGCGTGGCCGCTCAGGCTCGCCCTCCACCTTCGCCCTCTTTACCTTGCGTTGCCTTAGCACAACCGCGGCAGACGCCGCTCGGGTCATCGTACACCTTCATCGAGTGGAAAATGTAGCCGCCGGTGCCCGAGGTGTTCATGGTCGGTGCGTGCGCCCGGGGAGAACCTGGTATTGTCGGAGCCAGGGCTCAACGACGGTGGGCCGCGAGGTAGCCGGGTTGGCCGCGGATGCGGGCGGAGAGGTTACAATGGGCTGTGCGATTTGGGGTGAGTAAAGAGGATTATCGGGAGTGTATAGGTGCGCACCTGGTGATTTGGATGGTGGAATACGATGGGGGATGAGCCCCTGCTAGGTAAGGGGTATAGCTTTTCCAGGATGGAATATGGCTCGTAGGCGCTAGCGACGATGAGGCTGCCTCTGGGTGGAGCCACAATAGTTCTGAACAGAAGAGATATAACTGACGCATCGAATTCTCCTGCAAAAAGTTCGTCCCGAAGGTTGAGCAAGCCCTCGCGGTCGCCTTACGCTTTCCCAGACGTGCCATCTGTCGATCTGAACGGCCGTCTGTGTCATCGTCCCCTTCTGTGGACGCAATCACTGTGAGGGATGAGCATACTGTTTGCGAGCCAGAGCCTATAAGTACGCACGTGGCGCATAATCCTCGTCTGCAGAAGCCCAATTGAGTGATGCCAAAACGGCGGTTGCTCCCGGAGTGAAGTTCATGTTGTTGATGACGGGGTAGGCGGGTGGGGAGTCGACGTCGCATATGGTGATCAGACGGCCTTCGCCTGTGTTGCGATGGTTATCAACTGCACGGCATCAGGAGCAGTACACGCACTACCCATCCGCTCCAGAATGCCTGCGACGAGCATGCCCGACGCGTCGTCGACGGCGATATAGCGCCCGCCTGGCCGGACATTCGCGTGCGTGAGGACCTGTGCGAGCGCGTCGGGGCGCATGTCACGGGATGCGGTTGTTGTCCTTGTTGAACCAGTAGTTGCAGACATTGAAGAGCGTCGGCTCGACGGTGGTGAACGCCTTCAGATACCTGGAATGGTCATCCGACGGCGCGAGACGAGCGGGGCGCGACTCACTTGGCCTCCTTGCGCTTCTTGTACTTCTCTTTGGAGTACTCAGTTTTCAGCGCATAGTTAGCGTGCTGCTCGATTTGTTTCTTGATGATTTCCTGTGTGTGGTACATGAGTTGGTTAAGTGAAGGAGGGAGGGGAAGGAAGCGCACAGCTGCATGCACGCCAGACTGTTTCAAGGCTTGAATTTCTTGTACGGTGAGCGGCTGGACAAATTGGCCGTCATTGATGAGTTCGTTCGTCGCATCGGTATCCTCTGTGGCGCGCAATCAGTGTCTCTCGTTCGCGCGATGGATACGGGACGCACCGATCTCCTCATGGCTCTTTGGAGGTATGACAGTCAACTTCTTGTCCGCATCTCGTATGTCAGGCCATATGGCTCGTCTAGCAGCTCGTTTGCATGAAATGACCCGAAGCGGCCAAGAGACACGGTCCTGGGGGAAGTATGAGGTCGTGCAACACCTCTGGCGCCGTTTCCGTACGTGTTTTTCTCAATCTTAATCCCGCGGACGTCGCCACTGGGGACTCTGAGCAGGACCGTGTTGCCGGACTGGATCGTCGAGTCGCGCGTCTGCAGCATCGTACAACGGATGACGATTGTGCGTGATCGAGAAAAACAATGGGCGAGCAGTCCAGCGTCGGACCGCAGATCCGAGAGGCACCCGCAGATGCCGCAGCCAGGCTTGGCAATTCCTTTAGACGCCCATCGTCCTTGCTCCTGCCGTTATGCTGGCCTCGCGAGCAGGCTGCCATTGTTTCTGGAGTGGCTGTGGCTATACGAAACACTTTGTTTCTTCAAGTCCTTGTTCCGTGGTCCGCCTGACCACCCATCCAGCCTCGCACTGAACGCCAGGCAAGCGCCAGGCCCATCCGACACCTCGCCTCCTTTATCACACGACCTCCAGCTGTCATGAACGCCGCAATGACCGTCCCGCAGCACCTTGAGCTGGTTAGTTCGGCCTGGAATTCCATATGTCGGTACAAAAGGCAGGGCATTCTGCGTCAAGCCCCGCGCCCTCTCCATGCTCCTCCCCCTTGCTTTGAGCACTGCACTTCTGCTCGTTCCTCTCGCAACAGCTGAGCAGGCCTACATCGGCAACTCCGACTATGATTCTGGCGCGCTAGGGCTCAGTCCGACGCAGTCCTTCGTCGGTACAGACTTCAAGCCGTGCGTACTCTGCTCGGAGCCCTTGCAACTCCCTCTGACACTTCCCCAGTGTACAGCTGAATTTCCAGCTTGCAGCTAATGACTCCACCGAGGGAGACCTCTCGGACGGGTTTCTCTTCATAGCACCTCGAGGCATGTCAATATTCATCTACCGGCGATTGCTGCCCTTACCTTTGATACAACAGGAACGGACGTCGAACAGGCCGGTGCTCTCATTCTGGACCA
The DNA here is from genome assembly GCA_007026445.1 of Schizophyllum amplum. Classification (NCBI taxonomy): domain Eukaryota; kingdom Fungi; phylum Basidiomycota; class Agaricomycetes; order Agaricales; family Schizophyllaceae; genus Schizophyllum; species Schizophyllum amplum. The sequence goes on along the minus strand of VDMD01000250.1, from coordinate 7,142 downwards.
GAACGGCACCGTCGTCTGGGATGGCTCGGAGTATGGATCAACCATGCTCTTCATCGTCACGCAGTACCACGACGAGGACCACATCTTGCTCTGGCAAGGCGAATTCCGTGCGGCAGGCTATGGTTTTGGTCACTATCTGCTCCTCAACAGCACATATGACGTCGTCGCGAATTTGTACGTTCAACTTTGCTCTACAATCCATACGCAGGCTCATGCCGTTTGTAGCACTACCCAGGATCTAGCGAATGATGCCTTGGCCGATTTTCATGACGTGAGTATTTGCTGCCTGTACGCCTTCTTCAAATTTTGGATCTGACCCATATTCGCAGGCGCAAATATGGGACGGTGATACGGCCACTATGACGGCGTATGTGGTCTCTCAGCGCGACCTCAGCGAGCACAACGGACCAAGCGACGGTTACATCGCATCGGGCGTATTCCAAGAGATCGACGTCGAATCCAGTGGGTATCCATACGTTTCGCCCAGAACGGCATGTTCTGATTTAAATTACCCAGACGAAGTGCTCTTCACCTGGAACTCGCTTGACCACGTCGACCCATATGACTGCTATACCGACCCAGGCTCCACGGGAGACAGCACGGACAACCCTTGGGATTACTTCGTACGTCGCAGGTCTCGTGCATAATTGTTTAGCAGGCTGACGAGGAGCAGCACATCAACGCCATCGACAAGGACGACTCTGCCAATTATTTGGTGTCCTCGCGGCACTGCCATGCTCTGTTCTATGTGTGTCTGCTTTCTCTGGGATGGTGAATTGACAAGGGACTTATCACAATGACTATAGATCGACCATACATCGGGCGACATCACGTGGCGACTCGGTGGTAAAAACTCGAGCTTCACGATGGGCGACAATACCGATTTCTCCTGGCAACACGACAACAGGTGGAGGAGCGACGACACTATCTCGTAAGTGTCTTCTCAGCGCGGCGAGGTTCATTCAGTCTGACGACTACGTCTTAGTCTGTTCGATAATGCGGCCAGCGATTGGCAAAGCGATGCGGAATATGCTCGCGGCATGCTGCTCAAGATTGACACGGAACAGATGACAGCTGACCTCGAGAAGGAGTGGCTACCCTGGAACCAGACCGTCTCCGTGTCGCAAGGAAACTTGCAGATACTGGACAACGGCAACGCCGTCATTGGGTACGCAGGGCGCTGTTGACGTTGCGCTTCATGATACTTACGCGTCGTTCAGCTGGGGCCATCAGCCCTTCTTCCAAGAATACGACTCGGATGGTAACGTGCTTTGGGCCGCCCGCTTCGGCGTTGGCGACGTGCAGTCCTATCGCGCGTACCGCTTCGAGTGGACGGGCCACCCACGCACCTCACCTACGATCGCTGTGTCTGGCACAAGCGACAACATCACTGTGTACGCGTCATGGAACGGCGCGACGGAGGTCCAGAGCTGGCAGCTCCTCGTTCTACCAACGATGCGCCTCAGGACGCGACCGAGCTTTCGACCGTGACGAAGAACGACTTCGAGACTGTGATATCCTACACAGATGGAGGCTATGACTACTTCCAGGTGGCAGCGCTCAACCAGGACGGGGATACCCTCGCCTTCTCGAGCTTCATGAACACGGGATGGTGACACAGTAGACAAGGCGGACAACCAGACAACATCGGCGGATCCGGTGAACAGTGATGACAACGGTGCAAGGATACAACGGGCATCTATATGGGCTGTAATAGCGGCCTCTATAACATACACGGCCTTCTACATCTAATACGGCTACACGACCGCCTAATACGATTGATACACGACCGCCTATTACGGTTTATGGCCCCCTAATACGGTTTCTGGGCACAGAATATGGGATAATACAACGGATACGTGCCGTCCACGCCCTTCTCGAACGCAACTTCCAGTGCACGCAGCAGCGCGTCGTACTCCTCCCCGACTGCACGTATCCCAGACCTCCGTGCCCCATTAAGGGCTTTTTGAAGTCCTCGAAGACTCTGATGAAGTTCGCACGCGCCGCGATGGCCTCCGGCGACTGCCCCGCCAGCTCGGTCTTGCCGCGAAACACGCGCACGTCGCGGAAGCCCGCCGCCTCGAGCATCCTTGGGATACGCTCCCCGCCGCAGTCGAGAATGAGGCCGTTCGCCTTGAACAGCGCGTCCACGATGGCCATATGGCGGATCGCGACGGGCTCTATTGGGTAGGTAGGGTCGGTTTCGAGAGACTGGATCCAGCCGCCGGGCTGCAGAACACGGTAGGCCTCCGCGAGGGCGCGTGTCCACTCGTCTTGGCGCAATGCGCCCATGAGGAGTCGCTGGTGAACGAGGCCGAATTGGCCGGACCACTCGTCGGGCAATGCGGTGAGGTTGGCAGTCAAGAAGTTGGCGTTTGGGGGCAGAGAACGGGGGAAGTTGCGGCCCTCAATGTCGATACCAGTGACGAATGCCTCCGGATGCGCAACAGCTGCAGAGAGGGCCCATACGCCTGGATGTGATAGGTCAGTGCGGTCCACTTCGTGCATAAGCCACTAGCCACCTGTTCCTGTTCCACTGTCCAGTATACGCAGATTGGGGCCAACGGCCAGAGGCGCGAGGATTAGACGCCCGTCGTACGCGCGTGTGAGCACATCATGCTGACGATTTAGTCTTGCATATATGTTAGCTCACACCCTGAGCGCGAGAATATCATAACACACCTAGCGGCTTCCTCCTCGTCATATTCGAGCAGGTAGCTGGAGCGATACTGGTCGTCCGACATCGTGTGGTGAACCTGCGCACCACCCACCGACTCCTTTATATATGCCTGCATCGCCGCGGACATCATGGAAGTTGAGGAGTAAGCGGCCTGGTATGTCTTGGGTAAGTATGTCTGCTTTTTCGCCGAGACGTCAAATAGTACGCCTGCGGGCCCGGGCGCAGGGTAAGTTGTATATACATTCGATTACGCGCATACAGAAGTAGAAGCCGTAAGTTTTTCAAGGGCTTCTGTGACCGGCGCGGCCATCTGCCTTGCCGCTTTCTCAAGCAGTCCGCAAGTCTCAAAGTGAGGCGAGGGCTTGTACTCAGACGAGCGACACGTTGCTTTAGCCAAGGATGCCCGGACCTGAGTGTGGCGGGCTCCTTGCTAATCGAAGGAAAAAGCAGGGCTTACGAAACAGGCTGGCAACAATGCGGGGTCAGTGTTAGTGACCCTGAACGTTGAACCTCCGCGAAAGTTCCGTGGTCTACACAACATGAACATTGCGCCGCGTGACTATGCGGCTTCTGCCGAACCAGCACGTTATCCCGATTCGGAAGCAATATTGCCTGATTTTCTTCCTTTGTCCGAATGATGTGGCTTACTGACCAGGACAAGCTTTTGACCTAACCCTTTACGAAGGTTGCAAGGCGTCATGAAATAAGTAAATGCTACATTAGATTGTAGACTAAGTACAAAAGCTACCATATGGGGAAGTAATACACATTGGCGGTGACGTAATGCGCAAGTGCTACTTATTCCCTGTTGCCCACAAGGCTCTCATAACCTACCGCGACCGCCATCAAGTCCTGCCAAATCCCCTACTCCAGTTGCATCGTCCCACTACGCGTGCGCAATCTATGGAGAAGTCTCTGGATGCGGTGCTGAAAAAGCTTGCATCGGACACGGCCCTTCTACCAGACGAGATCAACGCCATCGTCCTCTCCTTCGCGTCGACCGAGGCCCCAGAGACACGATCACGGGGCTACCTCACACTCTCTGCGTACTGCCAGGCTATTCGAAAGCAACACAAAGTCACGGGGAAGCACCCCGATCCAGCAACAGAGGCCCTCGCCAGCACCTTCACCCCGGAAATTCGATCTGGATTAGAGGAAACCGACCCCCCTCCCCTGATCACCGCCCTCAACTTCTTCACTGCGCTCTTTGCCGTCGATGGCCCCGTTGCTGCTACTGTGCTCCAGAAGGATGGTATATTGGAACTCATCATGGACGTCGTGGATCTGAACACGTCGCCGGAGATGGGCATCGCGGTCGCGCACCTCTTGGCGCAGGCTGCGGGCGACAAGAAGTGTCGCACACTCTTGGCGGGTCCCTGCCGCGAGTGGATTGAAGGACAGTTCCGTACCGCGAAGGACCCCGGGTTGAAGGCCGCCGCGGCGGTCACGCTCGTCAAACTCACGAAAGGCGGCGCGCTGGATGCGGCAGAGGCGGCCCCCGGTGGACTCGGTGCTACTGTCTTCCGAAGACCCAGGGATCGTTGACGAAGAAGATCTGGCGTCGGCGATGCGTAGTATGCTGCTGGAGAGCGGCGACCGGTCGACAGCGCTAGCAGACGAGGTCGAGGTCCTGGCATACCTCAGCTCGAATCCATCGGTCAAGGACATGCTCTCACGGGACGACAAGTTCTGAGGAAGCTCTTCGCCCTTGTTCCTCAGCGCAAGAAACTGCGCACCCCGGAGGCAGATACGACTCTCATATTCGGCGTAGTGGCCATCGCGGGGCAGCTGTGTGCATACAAGCCACGACTAACGGAGGAGCAAGCGCAGATGGAGAAGCTACGGACGATGGCGCGGGCGAAGCAGGGAAAGGAACAGGATACCAGTTCGGCACTCGATGAAGACGAGGAGGTGAAAGCTCGTGTGCGCCGCCTCGTAGCTGCGGGTGTGCTGGACGTCTTCCCGGCGGCGCTGTCCCTGTCGAGCAGCCGCGGCATGCAGGTTAACATCGCTCGAGCGCTCCTCTGTATTATCGAAGACAAGGAGAACCGGGGCAAGGTCCTGCAGAGCGGGGGAGGCAAGGTGCTCATGACGCTCATCAAGCAGACGACGAGCACCGAGAATGGGAAGGCGCGCCAAACATCAGAACTCGACCCGCCAGACTTGGAGGCGATACAGGCGCTAGCGAAGCTTGCCATCACGGCGTCGCCCGTGCAGGTTTTCGGTCCGAACGAGGGCACGATGATAGACGTGATACGCCCATTCTCTGCGCTCCTCCAAACATGACAACGCAAACCTCCTACAGCGCTTCGAGGCGCTCATGGCTCTGACGAACCTAGCGTCCCAGAGTCCTGAGCTCGCGGCGCGCGTATCGACCTCCGAGGGCCTGCTGAACAAGCTGGAGATGCTGCTCCTGCAGGACCACGCCCTCGTGCGCCGCGCCGCCGTGGAACTTCTATGCAACCTCGTCGCTGGCTCCGACTCGGTGTACGAGCGCTACCAGACGAAATCGCGCTTGCATGTACTGCTGGCGCTGTCGGACGTTGAGGATTTACCGACACGGCTCGCATCGGCGGGGCCCTAGCGACGTTGACAGCCTCGCCAAGCGCCAGCGTGGCACTGGCGCAGCTGCAGCAGGAGAAGCACAATGTGTCCAGGATCTTGGCGCGCCTCATCGACCCGACAGCGCTCGAGCCGTCCGTGACGGAGGAGGAGGCTGTCGCGCCCGAACAGACGGATCCAGGGCTGGTGCACAGAGGGGTTGTGATTGTGCGCAATTTGCTGTTACACTGCGGGAGTCCGGATCTGCAGAAGCGATGGTGAAGGAGGTGAAGGCAGTGAATTTGCATGTTGCGCTCATAGACTTGTTGAAGGCGCAGCAGTCGAACCTAACCCGCTCTTATTAGACCACTGGCGGAGGCCATAAAGTGTATCAACGACAATGATAAATCTTGATTCTCCCTGTCCCTCTTTCTAGAGCTCCACTTGTCCGATGTCAGTGAGTAATGTAGTTCAGTAGAGTAAGTACTGCAAGAAGTTAACTCGCTCGGGTGTACGAAGTCGGACCGGGAATCCGGATAAGGATTCGCCTCGCTTGCCGCATCCGATTGTTCTCCGGCGACGACAGACGTGCACAAGTCGAGGGTGCACACCTTCCTGTATATCGCACCCTCCCACATACATTCGCCCCGTCTTCTCTTATACATCTCTTAGAGACAGCTACGGCCATCCACAATGGTGCGTTCATCTTACCAGACGCGACGAACGGTCCCGTTAACAACGACTTGCGACTAGGCCCCATCTAAGAAAGCTGGCAAGAAAGTGGCCAATGCGCCCAAGAAATCAGCGGGCGCTGGCAAGGTCGCCAAGGTGCGTGTCAGCTCATGCTCCAGCCATCGTATCTAACAGCCCGTAGGCGGACTGGAAAGAGGCTTCAAGAAGAAGCAGTCGGCGTGTCCGATATGACCTCCTCACAACAATCAGCAACGAGAGCATCAACGAGAACCTTAAGAAACGCTGGACGAACGCCGAGATCTACACATACATCGGTGCCGTGCTCATCTCCGTGAACCCCTTCCGCGGTACGCACCCTGCATCTAGCATCTCTCGCCCATCGCTCACACTGCATACGCACATGCAGATCTGGGAATTTACACCGATGAGACGCTCGAGAAGTACCGCGGCAAGAACAGGCTCGAGGTCCCACCGCACGTCTTCTCGATCGCAGAGACCGCGTACTACAATATGAACGCGTACCACGAGAACCAATGTGTCATCATCTCCGGCGAGTCAGGCGCAGGGAAGACCGAGGCGGCGAAGCGCATCATGCAGTATATTGCCGCGGTCTCGGGTGGCCAGGACAGCAGCATTCAGGAAATCAAGGACATGGTGCTCGCGACGAACCCGCTCCTGGAGAGTTTTGGTTGCGCGAAGACTCTGAGAAATAACAACTCGAGTCGCCATGTACGTGTATAATCGTCTCTACACGCTCTATCACTGACAGCGAAATAGGGAAAGTACCTGGAGATCATGTTCAACGACCGCGGAGAGCCAATTGGCGCGCAGATCACGAACTATCTGCTCGAGAAAGGGCGTGTGGTTGGTCAGGTTGAGAATGAGCGGAACTTCCACATCTTCTACCAGTTCACGAAGGCCGCGTCCGATGCGCAAAGAGGTACCGTATTGACACTATCGTTGCTCGGCAATTTTTGACCATATGCACAGAGGCGTACGGATTGCAGGGACCCGAGGCCTACGCGTACACCAGTCTCAGCAACTGTCTCGATGTCGATAGCATCGACGATCAGGCAGACCTCAATGAAACCCTGGTATGCGATGATCATATCATGCGCGGGACGGCTCTCACAACCGTTGCAGAATGCCATGCAAATCATCGGTCTTACTGACCACGAGCAGGGCGAGATTTTCAAGATGCTCGCCGCCATCTTGTGGATCGGCAACG